>JAJJMA010089716.1:0-18654 GCA_023529015.1 Papaver nudicaule
CACAGCTGCAATTGAAGCTAAACAGATTGCTGCATAAGAAGCTGAGAGAGCCATTGTTTTCTGTTGACAATTGTTAAGAGTTAATAGCTGGCCGTGGCCATTGTTCTATGATAAGTTTTCTGGTACAATGATTTACTCTTGTATCATATTTATACATATTGTTTTGATTATTAGTTGAACCTTGATCCTCGTTAATCCATTTTTAGAGTTCTTACTTTGTTATCGTTAGCATATAGTTCTATAGACAACGACACAATTGACTAACTCATGCTGATGTTACATATGATGTGTTCTTGTCGTCGTTAATGATCAGATGAGCTGTGAATAGTCCTGGACAGTGGACATTCCATCTAGATAATAATTTGGAAACATGTAGTATTTGAGTACCGAAGGTTTTTTAGTGTCTTGCAAATAGCCATTACGGCAATAGTGCATGTTTGTAAATTTTCCAAGCTTTGGTTGAGTCATAGTTAGTTAGTTACTGGCTTTGGGCGTTGTTTGGTTTGTAAACCAAACTATAATTAAGCAAGGATATTATGGTCATTTTAATATTTAAGAAAAAAGTCAATCCCTCCTCAGAAATTTGTATTCCCTCCCCTTAATCCTTCCCTCCTCATATCGATTCTTTCCCTCCTAATAACAGGACTCAAAAATTTCTATGTAGTAGTTTTGTGTTATATTTTCAACTTAGCCCACACATAAAAACCGAAATAGCCCAACCATTCTTATATAGCCTAGTAACTTAGCATTTTTGCCCAACAAAATATAGCGTGTGCGTGTTATTTAGTCTGTGTGAAGCAGATAAAAGAAGAAAGTACATCGAGATAGAAGAAGAAAGCACATTGACCACCTCCTGAGTCCTGAGTTCTGCCATGAATTCATGTTTACGGTCGAGTCATTCTTTAAACCGAAATCAAGTGAAGTATTTCCTTCTACTGTTTCGCTTATGCCGGGAAAAAAATTTCGGCGACCTATGGCCGCCGGGCGCCTACGGCGCAGAGTTTCAAAACACAAATCTTAGCCCGTCCCAACAAAAAATCCTAGGTCCGTCCCTGGGTTGCATACTTGGTAGTTCAGTATGGAGAGAAAATTCGCTTCCATGGAGAATAAATCTTTCGAGATTAGAGTGTTCTGGGCTGATAGAGAGGTCACAGTTAGCATCATAGAAAGATCAAGAGGTTACAGCAACTCCATCACTTGTTATTAAGTTATGACAGGGAGCAGAAAATCACTAATTGGTTGCGGTGATAAGGTCGTGATTTCTTAGCGGATATTACCGGATAATTATCCGATATCCGATAAGTTAACCCTAACGGTAATGGTAGTAGATTTTCAATATCCGACGGATATTAACGGATAACGGATATCCGATAAAAATTAGCCTAACGGTAATGGTAGAGCGACTATCCGTTCCGATAGCTACCGTTGACAGGCCTAGTTTTAGATGAGCAAAATTCATTCTATGTTGTTTCCATTTATATTTTAGAACAAAATTCCATAATCTCCGGTAACTTCATGGATAACTCATATTAGACAAATGTCTAAACTGGAAATTTGGCGTTAACCCTCCCTCCACTCTCCCTTACTCTCTTGACCTTGGGCTTGAGTGGATCCGGTTTTTTAAAGCCCAACTAATCCAAAAGTTTTTTTTGGATAATGTCTAAGGCCAAACGAATAATTAAAGCACATGATGTCATCAAATAAAAATATTTTATGACCCAATTAGCCTCGCCTCGTTAATAGTCAAAGTTTTTGAGTTTCTGTTTTTTTTTTTGTTATGGGAAACAAATCGACAGATAATGAGAAAACCAGATCGAGTGCGAGAGAAAGAAAAAACGAAAAACAGATCACAAGATTAGGTTTTCCACATTTGAGTTTCCCTTGATTTTATCGTAATTGAAGATTTGAAGATTAGGTTTGATATGATTTAGGTCTGATTTTGATTTATGTAGGTTTGATTCGATTTTCATCAGTTGAAGATGTTCCAATCGTATCTGAAAGATTCATCTCCATTCTTTAAGGTATTTTGATCTTTATCTTTTCGTTTCTAATTTAATTTCATTGAAGATTTCTTATAGTAGATTTTACATGATGACGGTAATCTTCGATTTTATAATTTGTAGATTTCTTATGGTAGATATTACTCATCCTAATCCGAAGATTAGGTTACCTTTAGCAATTGAAGAAGTTACATTCGTAATTGAAGATTCATTTCACTATTTAGTATTTGATCTTCATCTTTCATTTCTGATTTTTGTTTTTTGTTTGTTGTTGTAAGATAAAAACGAGTAAATTACATTTCACGTTTTTGATCTGTTGTTGTTCATTTTGTGTACCAAGTATGTTTTGTTGTTGGTCTACAACAGTCAGATAATATGTGCAGACAATATGCACACCTATGATCTGATGTTTGTTATTGTTAAATGTGAATGTGCATTTTAACTTCACATGCACTGTTTGTTTTTTTGTTTTTTTGATTTTCTCCTTGTAGAAAATTTGATTTAGGATTTAGTGATTTTATGTTTTACGACGATGATTTAAAGATTAGGCTTTCCACATTTGAGTTTCCCTTGATTTTATCGTAATTGAAGATTTGAAGATTAGGTTTGATATGATTTAGGTCTGATTTTGATTTATGTAATATGGTTGTAAGTGCTACAACTCTTTTGTTTGATTTAGATTATATTGCAAGTAATACATCTAGTATGATCTTTTGTTGGTGTATAGCCTTCAGAAAACATGTGCAGACAATATGCACACCCATGATCTGTTGTTTGTTACTGTCAAATGTGCATGTGCATTCAACCTTCACATGCACTGTTTGTTTTTTTTTGTTTTTTTTTTTTAATTTCTCCTTGTTTGATTTTTGATGCAGCCAATATGCTTGTAAGTGCTACAACTATTGTTCATTTTCGCAATTTAAAATTTCCGCACACTCTCACATCTTGAAGCACCATTGATGAGCTAAAGGCGATAGCTACATCTCGTTGGACTTCCCTTCGTAGCACAGATTATTTTTCCAGTTATGTTTGTGAAGGGAACAAAATGTATTTGAGTATTATATGTGTAATAGATACGTTGAACTAATTTTAGTATTGTAATGCATGTTATCTTATACAGGTAAGAACAACTACCATCATTGCAGACATAAGAATATATTTTTTTTTTAATGTAATGTTCAGTTTTGAAAGTTTTGAGATTTCACGATTTGTCAAACTCTAAAGATTATGTACATTCTAGCTTCACATGTGTGAAAAAGTTTTTATCACACATGGATTCGACATGTGAATTTAGACTGCACATGAAGTTATGCTCAAAGAAACAAGCTTAAACTATGAAGATAATGTGCAGTCTAACTTCACGTATGTGAAATAGATTTTATCACACATGGATTCTACATGTGAAGTTAGACTGCACATAAAGTTATGCTCAAACATGGAGAGATATCAACACCAACTTACAATGTCAAAATAATTATATATTGATATACTCATAAATTAATACCAATGGTATCAGTTCATAAAATTTTACACATAATAAATCAATAATAGTACTATTTAAAAAAAAAAAACATCTAGTAATAGGTTGCTCTGACGATTTTCACTTGATCATTTTCGAATTTAGGAATCTCTTGGGTTGTTTTTCCCTCCACTTGATCATTTCCAGGGTCTAGAACTGATTTTATTGGTTGATAACCACCCCTTTAATCAATATCCTTCTTTCAAGTGGAAAGTATTCCTCCATGAATTATGAATCAAACTGCAAAAACACGATACACAACAATTGGATATTTTCAGCACATTTTCAGGTATGTGCAGGGGTTATGCACTCATGGCAGAAAGAATATACAATGAAAGAAATGCATAAAGTGTGTTAGTATAGAATGTGCAGGGCCTATGCGCTCATGCAAAAAGAAGTATTGCAACTGAAAGGAATGCGCAGAATGTATTAGTGTACATGTGCAGGGCATATGCACAAAATTGCATTGGTGTACAATGTGTACGACATAAACACTCATACAAGGATGAGTCTTAAAACTGAATGGAAAACGCAAATTGTAATCAGCGGCGGAGCCAGAATTAAAATGTTGGAGGGGCCAGTTAATAATCAATTTGTTTAAACAGCTAATAGAACAAATGGTATAGTCAAAATAAGAAGATTTGAATAAGAATATCATCCTAAAAATTTGATTGGAGGGGCTACTTATATATACTTAAGAAAATTTCACATGAATTCTAGCTATACTGCTACATGGCCATCAAAATCTTGGGGTGTCCATGGCCACCCCAAACTTACATGTGGCTCCGCCACTGATTGTAATACTGGTGTACAATAGAGTGAAGTTATAATGCATTCTATTTTTTTTTTCACTTGTGAAGTTATACTGCACTTTATTTTTGTAACTGCAAAATGTAAAAGAAATTACAAGTGAAGTTATACTGCACTTTTTTCTCATATGTGAAGTTACATTGCACTCTTTTTTCTTATGCACACAAGATATCATTGTTAACTTTTATGTGATGATAATATGCACACGAAGATGGTGCAGATGAAATTCACAAGTGGATTTATTCACATTTAATTGTTTGGAACTCTAAACTATAACTAATAGATGTGATGATTATATTCACATCGAATATTTTGGAACCCTAAGCTACAGATAATATATGTGAAAACAGTATGCACATCTAATTTTTGAAACTCTAAACAGCTAATAGATGTGAAGATTATATTCACATCTAATTTTTTGAAACTCTAAGATACAACTAATAGATGTGAAGAATATATGCACATCTGATTTGTGTTAAAGGTCTTACATCAATAAATTACACACAACTGAACAAAACTTGATGTGCAGGAGGTCTGCACAGTATACAACTGAATAAAACTATATGTGCAGGGGGGGTCTGCATAGTCTACAACTAAACAAAACTAGATGTGCAGGGGATCTGCATAGTCTAAAACCATACAATCAAATATTTATAACACCTTCAATACTTACCCAAGCACACTACAATCAAAAACTACCCAAAAAAAATGTGCAGGGGATATTCACTAAACCAAGAGAGGGAGAATATATGTGAAGAATATATGCACATCTAATTTTTGGAACTCAAAACTACAACTAATAGATGTGAAGATTATACTCACATCTAATTGTTTGGAACACTAAGCTACAGCTAATAGATGTGAAGATTATATTCACATCTAATTTTTTGGAACTCTAAGCTACAGCTAATAGATGTGAAAACAATATGCACATTACAATTAACACTTTCATGACGATATAGATAGCCGAAACTAGTGCAGACAATTTGCACACTCCAATTAACAATACAATTAACACTTTCGTGGCGATATGGATAGTCGTAACTAGTGCAGACAATTTGCACACTCCAATCAGAACAAAGATAACAAACTAATAAGAATAAATAATAAAAAAAAATCAGTACCTTTGCTAGATTTTTTCTCGATTCAACTTGCTTTCTTCGTTATATATCCCGATATCAAAAAATAAAACCCTAGAAATTGATTTTCTTCACTGCAATCAATTGTTTGTTTTGGAGCGTCAAGATCTGGGTGATTCGGTTGTTTTGGAATCAAAATCTGTAATCAAAACCCTAAAAAATGATTTCCAATTGGGAGAAACCGAGATTGGAGAATCCAGATCTGGTTTTCTTTGTTTACCTTTTGCAAACGAGATTGAAGAATCGAGATCTGGGTGATGTTTTTTCAATCTGGATCTGAAATCAATCCCTTAAAATTGATTTCTAATCGCGAGAACCAATATCAGCTTCTTCTTTTCAGTTTCAGATCGGGGGAGAGAGAGAGATGTGGAAGAGAAATGAAAATAAGTGACTGGTTACCACTGTTTTTGTTTATATTGCAGAGGCTATAACCGTAAACTTTCATTTAGATTGTTTGTAGGGTCTTCCTGATAATTTGCATTATTGTTATAATAAAGTCCGAAATTATTAGGGTCAAATAAATAATTTTTTCATGTCTAAAAGGTCACTGTTAACTTTTTTTTTTTTTTTTTGAAATAGTTATTTTTGTTAGTTGGGCTCACTCTTATAAGTACAAATGATTTTTAAAAAATAAAATAATAATAATAATAATATTGACGAGTTATTTGGTGGTCATTGTTACCTGGGGCGTTGGAGGAAACCTAAGTTTGAAAACGGGTCACGGACCGGTAACCGTTATAACGCATTTTTACGGGAGATACCACATTTGTGTTTAAAAACAAATTGTATAGATAAAAAACTATTATAGGGCATGTGGTGGATTTCCACTCACGAAGTAGCACGATGGGAGGTGCCGGTCAAGGCTGGAGTTTAGACATGGTACTGTTCTCCTATCGCGGCCTAGAGTTCAACCTTTCTGTTCTCGGTAGCCCCTCCTCGAAGCTATATTTTGATTTTTAGAAGGAGGTCCCTCAGCTGCGTAACTCTCCTACCATTCCCATGAATGTAGGCTAATTAGCTGCCTCGGAGTTCCATCCTCCCCTAAAGGTAGATGTTAATCCCATTTATCATCTCCTCGACGCCTCAAAAGAGAGATCATCATGGTCGTATGGTAGTGGTTCCAAATGCGTCTAGCTTATATATAGCTTTGATGCAAAGTACCCACCGCTAACGGGGTATCTTCTGGGTAGAGGATTGTGCCACGTAGCTTGTAGGGACCTTACGGCTACATGTACATCAGCTCTGTGCCTACTGCTCGAGGACTTTTTTGTGCCTACTGCTCGAGGACTTTTTATAATTGGCATCTGGGCTTTGGCGTCAAGGCCTTTTGGTTTCATTGCGTCAAGGCACTAGGGGAGATATGGCATCATGGCCCGTTTGTGTATGTGGCCTGGAGCCTTTAGAAGATATGCCTAATCAAGTAGGATCTGGAGTTTGAACCGAGTTATAGTATATCGAAGTGTAAGGTAATTTGAAATATACCAGGTCAAGCTGTTTCCCTTTATTTATTCTTCAACTAATGACATTCAAAATTCTTAGGTTACATATGGAGTTTTAGTTAAGATGGTTGAAACTCTTTCCCTCGATTGGGGTGCTTAATCTTTGCCCTTCGAGGTTGATCAAGTTGTAAGTGTCCTTTCCGAGCGCCTTTTCTATGACATATGGTCCAGCCCAGAATTGCTCTTCCTTGAAAATACCCTTTTCGGCGTCATACGAGCTTGCTTCATTTACTGTTTCTTTTGATGATGTTGCATTATTGCTTGTTACCATGAATTGTTCTATGTTTTCGAGATAATGACCTTTTCCCTTATTAACATATATTGTAACTAGTTTGTAGGTTGTTTTCAAGTTTCCCACGGTGGTGCTAGCCATCCCTGCTTCCACTTCAGCAATGAATTCCTTGATGATGGACTCAGTTATTTTTGGATGCTTGTTGTGGCTTGCGGAATCATGTTTCGAATTCTTCCTCTGTTGGATATCAATCTCGTTTCATACACAAGCTTCAATGGGATCACCTACTATTTCTGTAATTCCGAGCGGGGTGGGAAATCGAATTCTTCTATGGAGGGTGGAGGCTACTTCGAATAGGTTGTGTAACCAAGGTCTTCCTACGATGGCGTTGTATGGAGAATCAATATTAACCACGCAGAATGATGTTGGTAGTTCCAGCTTACCTACATATATTGTTAAAGCTAACTCTCCTCTTGGCATCGAAGGCTTTCCATTGAACCTAAAAACATTGTATGACGAGGGTAGTAATGCAACATCCTTTCTGAATAGCTTATCATGAGTCTTGCCGAAGAGTATATCGACAGAACTACCAGGGTCTACCAGTATTCTGGGAATTGCTAAATCTTCGATATGCAGAGTTATAACCAATGGATTGTTATGCAATCTTCCTCCATCTGGGATGTCCGTTGCAGAAAAGAAGACCTGTTGCTTCTGCCAGTCGTTAAGATGTTTTTTCGCTGCTACACTCATTATCTCTTTTCCTTCGAAATCTCTTTTTGTGGATTATGTCTGTAATATTGCTTCGGAAACTGCGCTCGCTTACTTTTGCATGCACTATCGAATTGCAATCATTGAATCTCGGATTGTTTCGATCAATTGTTATTGTATACGCCCCGTGTTTTTTTTTTCTTCCTTCGGATGTGGCTGATTTGGGGGCGGGTTTGGTAGTTCCAGAAGATGGTTAAATTTTCCTTTCGAGATGAAATAATGAATATGGTCATGTGCCGTAACGTAGTTATCAGTGGAATGCCCATAAAACTTGTGGAATTCGCAGAAGTCTCTCGAATTTCTTGTGTGATTTGGGTGATTTCCCCTGCTTTTTGGATACCTGATCTCACCTGCCGACTCAGATTGCTCGATGCTTCGAAGGGCTACTTTGAGGGGTACACTTAGCTTCGGAAGCTTTCTGTCTTGAAATGGAGGAAATCTCGATTTGGGCATGCCGAACTTTCTGCTTCCCTCGTATCCCCTTCGAGGGTTATTTCCTTTGTAACCTCCTCGGGAGTCGTTTCCTCAGCTGTCACTGTATCTCCTATTGTCATTGTATCTTTTGTCACCAAATTTGCCTTCGTTTTCATATCTCCCGTTATCATTCTGTTTTTCCCTTTTTTTAAAATCTCCAACTTGATTATTCATGGTATGATCTTGCTCCTCCAATGATAAGTTTTTTATCGAGTGTACTTGCTTCGAGATGCTCTCCTTCCCTTGGGATGCTTTCTCTTAGATTTCTTCCAGCGTGATTCGCTCCCTTTGATATTTTCGGAGATCTTGCAATGTTTCTACGTTCTTGGAGAAGATCTTATCATACATTGGATGATCGTTGTCAAGTGCATTCAAGTATGCGCGTACTTTGTCCTTTTCCAAGGCCCTGATTCCGACTTCTACGCATTGCGACGTCCACCTCTCGGTCAAGCTCTTGATAGATTCTTTAGGTCTTACCTTGAGACTGAAAAGTTCTCTACTCCAGGCTTTGATGAGTTGTTGTAGAGAAAATGGAGTATGAAGACTTTGGATAGTTCCTCGAAAGATGAAATTGAGCTTGCTGGTAGGCTATCATACCAAGCTAAGGCCTCTCCTTTCAAGCTGGATGGGAAATATTTGCAGAGAACCTCGTCCTTGTCCGTTCAAGCTAGGAATAATCTTTGGTACATTTTAATATGGAGAGTCGCATCTCTTGTTCCATCGAAGACATAGTTAAAAACTGGCATGGTGCATTTCACTCCTATGGACTTGCTTAGAAGTTCGGGGCTTAATGGCGAGCGGTTGACGTCGTTAATTGCTTGGTTCAAATTTACTTTTTCACCTGACTGCATTTTGTTATCGAAGAGCTCTGCTCGCATTGATTTGATTTGCTCCATCATGACTTTTTGCAGTGATAGAGTCTTGGCCCTTTCTCGCTTGTTCGCTCTCGTATATCAATTGTATGATGTTGCCTCTTGGTTGTATGCTTGGCTCGATGCGTCGGCTCGATACCTCCTTCCCACGCTCCTCTAGGTGTATATATGTCTCGGTATTGTTTCTCGATGTGGAGGGTCGTTTGGGGTGTGAATTTCCATGGGGACGAGAGTGCCCTTCACTGCTCGCTTGTAGTCTGAAGCTGATTTTTTAGTGGCTTTCTTATTTTCTTCGGCTAGCTGTTGTTTGAGCTTTCTTATTTTTCGATTTTTCCTCATTAGTTTTCTGAATTGTGCAGCCCTCACGGTTTCTTCCTCGGTTGGCTGATGTGCTTGGATTACTTCATTTAGGATTTCGCCTTCTTCTTCGTCATCTTCCTCCTCCACTTCGTGAATTTGTTGTTGTGGAAGTTCGTCCTCTTCTGGAAATCCTTCCCCCTCGGGTCCCAAATCTTCTACTAGTACCTCATCTTCGTTTACTTGCTCCCTATGCTGGATTGTACTTCTTGCTATTTCTGGTGATAGTCCTTTACTAGTTGATAATCTAGTATTATGCCTTGAAGAGCCTTTCCCCTGTCTCGATGATCCTATTCCCTATCTCGGCATCTGATTTGACTTCGAAGTCATGATGACAATGACCTACAAAAAGTAACAAACCCGTGAGGTCCAAGACGACCATCACAGTGTACTATGGGTCTGACATGCACCCTAACAGTTGTAACCGATTCTGACATGCTATATTTTAGGGAGGATTGTATGTGTATGACCCAATGAGATTTCTAGTCTAAAATATCTTTTTCTGACTATTCCCTCTAACCGTTTTGAATGCTCAGATCTACCTTCCAAATGTGGAGGTTCTGTAAATCCTACCCCAACTTTTCTCGGGAAAAGATGCTGCTAGATCTGAAAGTTACAAATCTACTTTCCAAATATAGATTTGGTAGAAAACCCCTAAAATAACCCTAAACTAATTTTTACAGCATGGATCATGTATGAGATTTTAAGGGTATTTACTGGAAATTTAAATAACAGATTCCGAATCGAAAACCCACTTTCCTCGAGATTTTATCAAAATTATTTTGCACTTCTTTTGTAAAATCTAATTGGTGAGAAAGAACTTTTATGCTTTTGATTAGATCTCTGTGCTTCAAAGCTTAGATTCGTGAAGAAAACATTGATCTTATCATTTTGACAATTTGCTCAAAACTCTTGAGCATGTTAAAGCTTAAGATCTTTAGACACCCAAGGTGGTGGAGCTTACAATAAGTAAAGATTGGTGAAATGGAATAAAATCTTGAAAACCCTAGGGAAAAAAACTCTAAAAATTTTGAAAACCACAAAAATCACAGGCAAGCCTAAGTTGTTTTAATCAGTCCCTGTTTCTAGCGCCAAACTGTGTTGGTATAAAATCTGCACAGAGACTTTACACCAAATAACCATAATATACATACATACAAACAATGATTTAAGGTGCACTACTTGTAATGAAAATGATTCTGATATCCATACAAACAGTACCGAGATGGATTTGTATATGAATAAATAAGATGAAGAACTAAGTATTATTAAAACTTGTATTTCTCTGGCTACATACTACATGGAAATTGTGCTTAAAGACCTGAGGAGATACTAACCTAATCCCACTCACACGCCTTAAGGTTTCACCCAAAATTCCAACCCCTACAAGGGAGATCGAGCTCGCCTTATATAGGCCGAGTTGAAAGTGGATTACAGGTAATAAAACAAAATACACAATTGTGGTGGTGTCAGAGTTTGTCGAGTAGTTCGGTGGACTTCGAAATGTCTTCGAGGTTATCTTACTGTTCTCGGAACCTTATCTTCGACGCCAACTGTTATTTCGAGATTCTTCAATATCTCGGGGTGCTTTCTCCCTCGCAGGTATCCGATTCTTCGTTGTCCTTTCGGCATCTTCCTTCCTTTGTTTCGTGTCACGAGTTATCATTTAGTGCTTCGAGCTTAGCCTCCCTTTGGGCGCTCCTTTATTGAGAAGTTGACGAGTGTCTTGTTTAGTTTTACACCCCTACAGCCATACAAGAGGGGATCCATACTAAAAGTATGGATACATGCACCATGCTAGCCGGCCGAGCCGAGTTCAAATAGCTCAAGTGGGAATATTGAAGGAGTATCTGATATAATATAAATCATATTTAGACTCTGGATTCATCCTCAATCAATTAAGTGTTTATTAATTTACTCATGAAATATATATAAAAAATCCATGAGATATTTGAGGAAAGTAAAGAGAATTTATTATGATAGTGAAGACCGCTCTGAAACCCTAGCTTTAGCTTCTGGAGTCATCTTCCCCTTCTCAAGCTTGAAAAGTAATTGGGTCGACCGACCGAGAGCCCGAAGGGAAGGAGAACCTTTTAGTGATGAGTTTTTGTCATTGTCACTAATAATTAATTGTCATTAACGCAATTGAAGACCAATTTTTCAATTGCATATAAATTCAGCTAAATTTGATAGATATTTTTTTCCAAAATTTCTTTGACAATTAAGTAGTGGCCGCCCCCTATTGTTTAAGCGGGAAAAAAAAAGACGATCCAAAAATTTGTCTTGTATTGGAATCAAATTTGGTCCGCCCATCACCATGATTTCGAGCGGTCATCTAGTATAAAAAGTGCCTTCTTATATAGTGCTCACAAAATCCAGGGCTTAGAATCCTTCTGAAACCATGTTTTCTATTTTAAGAAGTCAAGAATACGTCAAACACGTACCCTAGGTTTGTCATAATCGGTAGCTCGATTTCCTCTTTTGCTACCTATTGTATGACTTCAAAACTGAGAATTTTCTGTGACCAAAGTTTCTATAATCGGTAGCTATGTTTTCTGTTATTTATGATCAAAATATGATTTTTTTGTACCCAATATCACCCATAATCGGTAGCTTAAACCCCCATTATCACCACAGTTATTTGTGATAAAAATCGATGTTTTATGTGTCTGAAAATGTATATTTTCGGTAGTTATATATTGTATTAGAGCGTTGCCCGGTCAAACCTACTAGCGTTGGTATGTTAATCTAGTCGTCAAGTTTAGATGTCAAATTCTTGATTTAGTTTACTAAAGTTAGATTTCGGATACGGAAATTAGACTAAGTATGTGAGACGTTGTAGAAGAAGATTGGAGGTTAGTCACACATACATCATTACATCTTCATCGACAAGAGATTAGTAGGAGTTGTGATTTATGGACTCTTCGATTCTACTTAGCCAATCATCCGAAATATAGTCAGAGACTTTAGCATCGATAGCTTATTGAGATGTATTCATATCTACACAACATAAGGTTGTGTTAGTAAGATTTACAAGTGTACTAAGGTTATTGGATACTTATGAGAAAAATTCAATACACTTTCCATCACAATGGTTCACTTGCAATCAATTTAGGAAAATGGTGAATCTTGGAGTAACACTCTAGAGCGAGTGTAATAAATTATGGCTCAAAACGATATAACGTCTAAGTACGAATATTGGACCAGCCCACATAGTACAGAGCGAGTGTAAACCCTACTTGTGTACTGACAATTCGCAAACTTGTTCAGGAACTTAGCCTCCAGGATTTCCTCATGAAGACTAAAAGTGCATTTGGTAAGTGAACTAGATCACAAACCAGAGCTCCGGGTTTTCAGCCTGAAGTGTAAGTATGGACAGTTCCTTACGTATATTTACGCGGTTTAACGTGAGGCTCTTGAATCTCATATACTGATGGACTAGATCTTCACTCCGAATATTCTATGCGGTTCATCGAACATATCTCAATAGTTCAATAAGATTTCAATTGTTCACTCTTGTGTTGAGACCATATCTTTGAAGTAGTTTTCCTCTACCAAACTACTTGGTGAGTAAACTCTAAATGGTTTCCATGTGTGATTAAGCTGCAGTACTTTGTGTGAAAGTTAAGTAACGGGTTCGTTTACACGACCAGGATCTAACTTGTAGGACAATAAATCTATTGCTTTATTCCCAAGCAACCTATCTTATTGAATGCTTTAAATAGAGGATGTCTATAACGAAAACCATAAGCATCAAGCATAACTTCTATGGAATTCTGCGAGCACTTCTGTGTAAGCTTATTGTTGAGAGTCGATCGTCCTCTATAGATATAAATTCCTCCGTGGAATTGGCATACGACTATAGAAAAGAATTCAATCGAGAGTTGTGACGCATATATATTTATATTCCTTTGTGGTATTTATCAGGTAACCTGTACCCTTGGTGGATTGTACTCGTTCTTGTCTATTCTACGGTCATTTTCATCTGCAATAAGGCAATTCAAGAACAGTTTACCAACTAGAAGCTTGATGGAAGAAACGTACGGATGCGATCGGTGTTGTAAGACCTAGTTAGCTCTGAATGTGGCATTGGTTTTCCAACTCTTTTCACAATTGAGGTAGAGACAAGTTAGGCATCGTTTACTTGATTTATGTTCCAGCCCTAACTTGTATAAGAGATTTCCGTATAATTTTGATCATATCTAAAGGAAGTCACTTTCGAGTGTTAATCTGTTGGAGGACAAATAAGACACTCGTATTCTCTGTTTAAAAGAGGATCTAGTACCAATAGCATCGGCTAAAGAAACTCCTAGGCCTGTAACGTACGTCAACTGCATGAATCAAGTGCGTAGGGTCTTGTGAGATACAAGAGACGAGGGAGTGCAAAAGTAACTGATTCGCTTGGAAGGCTTGAGTCCGTCTCATCTAAATCCCAGTCCGAATTATTATAGTAGGCTATTGTTTGTAGACAACTTAATACTTTGTGGTGTTCAAACTGGACTAGGTCCTGGGGTTTTTCTGCTGGATTGTGGTTCTCTCGTTAACAAAATTTCTAGTGTCTTGTGTGCTTTACTAACCTGCAGTTAATTCCTAATATCCTTCCAAGGTATTTACAAAGACTTATCTTTGTTGGAATTGATCTTTACGATCCAAAGTTGGTGGTGTATTTTGGTATCCCCTCTTTTTCGTATTGGTTTCCGATTATATGCATGTGCAACTTCTTTTTTCGTCTCGATGTTTTACATATAACTTCTTCGTCCGGTTACAATGTCCACCCAAACACCTCTAGTACCATAGACTAAGTTAACTTGTAAAACCGGCTTATAAGGCTAGGGTTTGCCCAAGGATTATACACATCAAAAGTATAGAAAATCTAGGCGATAGGTAATACTCCCTCTGTCACATTTTAACTGACCTTATTACTATTTTCATTTGTCTCAAAAATGTATCCAGCTTATAATTATATCTGTATTTTTCCAACAAACTTTCAAATATACCTTAAAAAATATCTAGATAAATTGGAAACAAATTAATGAATATAATATATATATATATATATATATATATATATATATATATATATATATATATATATATATATTTAGATTCTGTTACCATTTATAGTTTTCAAAAATAAAGTCATATGTTTTCTCTTTAAAAATAGAAATTCACTTATTCTCTCTATATTTAATAAGGGTTCAATAGGAAATTCATTTGATCTCCTTATTTTTTTGACTTAGTCAAAGCGGTCACTTAAAATGAGACGGAGGGAGTAATTCTTAATATTGTGTTCTTCAAATCCAGGATATTATTAACAAATTACATCATAAATTTTGACAGTAACCTATCTATAAACTGTAAACTATGTAGTCAAATTTAAACATCTATATTCTAACCTCTACATGTAAAAATTTATTAGAAAACAAAATCTTATACACTTAAAAACAAATAATCAAATATCCATATATCAGTCATTGATTTAAGTTCTCAAATAATTAGTAAATTAAATTAATCCATAACCATATTAATGATTAAGGTGTGATGTTTTTCACATTAGACTTCATTTCTTCTGCGAAAAAAAAAACCCGAAAAAAATGGTGCAGTAAAAAATCACTACAGAATAATACCTCAAGAAACATATTGATATGAAAAATAAAAACAGAGAAATATGAATACATATCGAACTACCTGAAACTTTCAAAGGATATCAGAGGCATGGGTATGGATGAATGTGTCTAAAAATAATTATTCTCCCCTATACTCAAGTTACCAAGTCAAACAAAATTTTAATCATCCACCAACAGTTGGAAAGATTCTTTTTCTTATGATTTCCAAAATATGAGGTGTCTCCAAACTCCTGCATACTTAAGTTATCAAGTCAAATAAAATTTTAATCATTCAACAACTATTAGAAGAATTTTTTCCTCAAGAGTTTCCAAAATCTTAGGTATGTTATCAATTTTTTTGGATATCCAAACTTCGTTGGAGATGCTCTAACAATTAAAAAACTATGTAACCCAATAAATGATCATCGTCTGTTACCTTCAATCAGAAGTTATGATCTTCCCACGATGATGTCACTTCTTCAACCCAAATTTTAATTTTTTATATCACAACAATATTCTGATAATAATAAAGTAGATAATTTTGCTTCATCGAGATTCATTTCCATCTTCGATTTTGATCACTTTCAATTTCTTCTTGGGTGAGTATCGAATCTTGAGCTTGAGAAATTGACTGTGACTCCATATTATTAATTAAAACTTCATTATTAGCGACAACGAGTGCTTATTTTTTCGCTGATTTCTTTTTGTAATACCAAATAATTGCTCTGATTCAAAAACAATTACAACTCCACGAGTTGTTCCAAACTTTTAATGAGATCTAGGTGAAACACCAAACTAGGTTTCCAAAAAAAAATGCTACTCGCATAAATGATACACATTGCAATACCTAAGTAACATAAAAGTAGTGTTTGTTGCATAAATTTGTTTATATAAGAAAGTTTCTTTTGACACAATTTCTCTCGGTTATGTTTTTTTTAATCGATAACGAAGACAAATGATCTCGATAGGGTGAATTTCAAATCATATCCATTTTTTCAACTTTACCCGAATTCGTTCGAATTCAATTGAAAAATTACAAGTTGCTACCAATTTATGCATCAAATATTGGGTATAACCATCTGGTTTGCAACATGTTGTACGTAAGGAAGCCTGACGTGCGAAAAAATTATAAAGACTTTCTTGAGATCAATCAATATATGTGAATTTGTAAGCATCTTCAATGAAATCAAAAGTTATAGAGTGAGTTGAATTTTTATTAGTATCGACTTATATAACTATCGAAGAGAATCTGAAGATAGCTGTTTTCTGATAATTAGGATACATACCGCCACCGGGGGAGGAGAAAAGATATTCAAAGAAGCAGGAGACGGAGAAAGCTTTGTTATAGATATGGTGGTCATTTCCTGAAGAAGCTGAATGAAGGAATCAAGATTTGAAGAAGTGGCCTCATCCAAAACTCCCGCCAAAATAACATCCTTGATGAACTGTACTCCTTTAATCTGATATAAGCTAGTTTCTTTTGACACAAGCTAGTATTTCAAATTGTAAAAAAATATCCCACTTTGTTCTAATAGATGTATCATCTGAAACTACTATACAATATGCAACAACAATACGAAAGATTTATTTGTGTTATACATGTGATATGAGTGGTATCACACACAAACACATATATAAATACATATATACATAACATATAACAACACTTTTTAGGAGGATACCTAAAGGATATACAGTTGGAAACATCTTAAATTGTATTCAAACTTAAAAATCCGAATTTATTAGTGTAACTTAATTTTGATTTTTAATTAGGAGACGAAATCGCAACTCTTTCCACAAAAGGAGAGAAGGTGTTATGATTGAGCCGTGTAATTAAGCTTCATTGGTTTTTGTACCTTGCAAAAAAACCTTTACATAGAGGAGAAAGTAATCTTAATTATATCATAAGGTGTAAGCTTCAAATTATTTAATTTGTTGAGCCAACTATGTTAAGAAATTAAAATTTATTTTTAAGATCAATTGGGCAAAAGTTTTTATAAAATTTCCCGAATGATAAAAATTCTGGAATACACAGTACAACAATTCGTGGGTATAAGAGCAACCGCAGTCATGGTGCTATAAACCCAAACACCAAACGCCAAATTTGGGTATACAGTTGGGTTTTGGTGCATTATTCCACATTCATCGCACCAAACAAAAAGCATACATAAAGCATACGTAATTTTTATTCACGTTTGCACATGAAACGTGATTGTTATTCATGTTTGCAAATGATACGTAATTGTTGTTTACGTTTTCAAAGCCGAAGTGATTTATATGTACGTTTTCTCTATGGAAGTGATTTATATTCACGTTTTATGATTGGCGTGATTTATATTCACGCTGGGCAGATACGTGATTTATAATCACGTCCCACCATCTCCGCACCAAACCCATTTCGTACACTATATTTGGTGCAAAAACGGTAAGATTATAGGTTTAATGTTTTGGTTTTCCAACCACTGCCGATGGGTTATCCCAAATTTAGTGTTTTGGTGCAACCACTACAATTGCTCTAAGATTTTACATATTAATTCGGGGGGAGGGGGGCTATCATCTGTGGGCCATAGGTGATTGCCTCGGTAGCCTATACCCTTGGTACGGGCCTTACTCACTACCATCTTTAATTTTGATTAATTGGGCCGACCGACCGGAGGGCCCGTAGGGAGGGAGTCCCTTCTATGGCCACTTTTTTGTAAAATGGACCCTAACAAAATTGAACCAAATTCTAAAAAAGATTAAAGGGTATAAAAGCCATTAAAAAAGTTGGTCTCTTTTTTAGACCATAAATGCCCCTCTCTGTTTTCAATTTTATTTTCTCCTTTAGACAATTTTGTAAATAAACCAAAGAGGAAGGGTAAATACACTTCGCTTCCAATTTTTCACCACCTTTAACGCTACCACCACAGCACAGCACCTCACCTCCACAACAAATACACCACCAACAGCGCCGCCATCATCACTGCCGCCACTACTAATACCACCACCAACAGCAGCAGCGCTTCTTCCACCAACAATACCACCTCTACCACCACAACTACCACCCCCGCCACCCCCATCAGTTACGCCACCACCAATACCACCATCACCTTCTTAACCAAGACCACCATAATCAGCGCCGCCACCGTCAACATTAGCAACACCAGCTCTGACACCACCACCACCACCGTCAAAACCGCCAACACCATCAGTAGGCCATCACCATAAACATCACCGCCGTCACATCCACCACCAAATTGATCATCAATTCAATCAGAAACAATAAAACAAACAGATGAACAGTTAAAAAATCTTCAAATTCATCTATCAGAATCGATCAATCATCAATTCCTTATTCAATTTTTTCCAAATACAAAAAAAAAAAAAAAAATCTGGCTA
>JAJJMA010089775.1:0-13531 GCA_023529015.1 Papaver nudicaule
TAAGCCCCCACTAGCTTGGTTCACTATCTCCCACATCGAAGTAAGCCCCGGAGTTGCATCTCAAGTAGCCACAAGAGCCTAAAAGAAAATACTGCAACAACAACGTCTCGTTCACACGCAAGTTAAGCAACAAAGACAGCTTCGCTACATCATAAGCTTACAAAAGAAAAGCAAGAAAGTACATAATTCAAAACATCATACAAAAGGGGAGCGAAAAGAAGCACCCAGCTTGACAAGCTACATACAACAAAGAGATAAAAAGCGCTAAAAAGGACAACAGGGGATGCACCCCTTACTAAGTATCTCCACAACTTCCTTATCAACGAAGTCATCCACCGTACGAACATCTTCGGGGTTAGTAAAGGAACTCGGAATAGCAAACTCGCTACAATATCCTTCATCTGGGAGGCAACAGTCTCAGGAGCACCATCGGTCGTAGTCTCAACGGTTCGGCCACCAGCCTCGACATCCCTCTCAACATCCTTGCCAGAAGCCTCGACAGAATCCTTTATGGATTCCTTAGTCGACCCTTCGGTACCATTATTTTCACCAAGGCTCTTTTCTTCAACCATTCCATCTCCTCCTTCGTTCGGCTTCTCGCCCCTTGAATTATTATTACCAGAATCTCTCACCAATTCATCTTCACCATCAGTATCACCATGCTCGCTACCCATTTCTTCGAGTTCTTCCTCAACTCTCTCCTCCAGCAACTGCGACACTATCGCCTTGACATCTTTGGCAAGAACAAGTTCCTTATCGGACTCTAGTGCAGCATCAGGGTCATTCACACCAAGACGATAAAAGGGGGGATGCATTCCGAAGTCCCTAAACAAAAACCGAGCATGCTGGCGACTGAACAAAGCTGTTCGCTCAGCTTCGCCCTTGGTATGCTCCTTAAGCTTCAAAACCTTCTCATTCAACGACGCAATCTTGTCATCCCTCTCCTCGCAGTCACTTAGCAAACGCTCCAGCTCACCATCCTTACACTTCAATTCTGACTCCAACTTTGAAGCCAGCTCCTTTTGGGCCTTCAAGCTTTCGGAATAAGATCTCGTTCCTTAACAACCTTTTCAAGTCGTTCCTCCAAGCTCTTCACATCTCCTGATAGCAGCAAAAAGCATCAATCATAGAACTCCCCAGTAAAAAGACACCAAAGACATTCGGACGTCAGACACTTGTCAGGGCATTGTCCGGTCAAACCCACTAGCATTGGTATGTCAAGCTAGTTGTCAGTTTTAGGTGTCAAAACTCAATTCTTGATTTAGCCTACTAGAGTTTAGATTTCGGAATTGGGATATAGACAAAGTAGTAGAGACCTTGAAGACGAAGACTGTGAAGACAAAGAAGACATCAATTATTCTTCATCGACAAAAGGTTAGTAGGAGTTATGACTTTATGGATATTCTTCTATTTCTACTTCATCTATTCTTTCGAAATATAGTCGACTACTTTAGTTGATAATAGCGATTGAGATCGTATTCTTGTGTAACGTGGCCTTGTGTCATGACCAGCGTTTGATCCCACAAATACTGTGAGTACAAGAATGAATGAGACAGATTCGATGCCATGTGTCCATTGCAATGGTTTGCTTGCAAACTGTTAGTTGGATATGGATGAATCTAAAGGAGTACTCTTGAGCAAAGAGTCCATGGATCACAGTTGAGGACGTACACACGTCTAAGTTCTGGCTCAACCCAGTACTTCCAGCGGAATCCAGATTTGACGAAATCTGACAGGCGCACGGTTCATGAACCGGTTTGCGTACCAGAAACTCGGAAATTCCCTGAGTTCGAGATGGCTATTTTGTTCACGTACCAGTACGTGAACCTGACGGTAGTCATCTTGCTGGTGTCGGATTTAGTGAAGATTCTCTTAGAATTTCACTCTGAGTCAAATTCCAAAACTCCTTTATCTCTTAGATGGACTTGTGTAAAACATAAATTCTTTGTGTTCCATCTAACGATCCTCAAAGAGTCAATAAGATAAGATTATCTCTGGTCTGTTGGATTTCTATCTTGAAGTGTTTTTGAGCTAACAAAACACTTGGCAGATAATGATAAAAGGAATTCCAATTGAGATTAATCTCTATTACTTGGTTGTCAAGTTTAGGGTTTCCCTAACTTGTGGGACAAGTAATTGATTGCTTTATTCCAAAGCAACCTATCTTATTGAGTGTTATAAATAGAGGTGTCTATGGACAAATACCGCAAGCATCAAGCATACGTGAAGGTCCTTAGGGAAGGTAGCGTAAACTCTTTTCACTTCGGTGAATGCTTGTTGTGGTATAGTCATCCTCTATAGGTTGCAGCTCCTCTGGGAACTCCCTACGACTATAAAGACTTCTCTTGAGAGTTGGGAAGCACAGGTAGGAGATTGAAACCATCTTTGGTTGAAATCGGATTAACCTGTAACCTTGGTAACCTGATCACGTTCTTGTCTATTCTAAACTCCGTCTCTTCTGATATACGGCTATTCAAGAACTGATACGTTACTCAACAAGGTTGGAAAGGTAGCAACGCACGGCTGCACTCGGTGTTGTAAGACCTAGTTAGCTCCAGTTATACAAGTTTCTTAAGTGATTCTTCGTGTATAACTGAGGTAGATACGAATTGGGCATTGCTTACTTGGTTTGCGTGTCAGCCCCGATTTGTGAAGTAGATTTCCGTATGACCTGGATTTAACAATCCGAAGGAAGTCATCTTGTGTGTGGTAAACTGATAGAGGACAGTTACACCATACGTCACCAGTAAGGTTGAAAAAACAGTATTGCTGACACAAGCCTTTGACAGCGGTCAAAGCAACTCCTGGCCTGTAAAGGACGTCACCTGGGGGAATCAAGTGCGTGACGATCTGTGGGGGATCTAGAGACGTAAGGAAGGCGACAGTAGCCAATTCGCTTGGAGGGCTTGAGTTGGTCTCTGCTACATCCCAGACCGAAGTGTTATAGTAGGCTAGTGTTTTTAGTCAGTTTGTACTGGGCGGTGTTCAATCTGGACGAGGTCCCGAGGTTTTTCTGCAAGGCAGTTTCCTCGTTAAAAAAATCTCTGGTGTCTTGTGTGCTTTTACTTTCCGCATTATATTTCTGATAGTATAATTAAAGCACCAAGTAGTACGTTATTGCCTAACTGTAGAGTTGACTCCAAAGTACTCTTTGTCGAGGTTTAACAACTCCAGTTATAAGTTTGGATATTGATTTTTTAGATCGTCTAGACTTAAACCATAAGACTCACGAGCCAAAACGAAAAGTTGGTAGTATTTCGGTACCCCTCCTTTTTCAGTTGGTATCAGAGCAGGTGAACACATTAAAGACGTAATTGTCTGTGTTTATCTTGGTTCGTGAAGTAACGTCAAAATGAAGGGATCAGGCTTTGACCACTCAAAGTCATTAGGATTGTCTGCTCCAAAGGCATCCACTCTACCTATCTCACAACAGGCTGGAATAAATTCTGGTAAACTTCAAAGTGCAGTAATCCAGAATGATCCCTCATCCAGAAACCTCAAGATTGAACAAACAGAGGAATATATATCCCTGGGAGAGAAATATGCTCAAAGTCTAAGTGATCTCCAAGATGCATACACTCGGGAATGTTCACTTTCAGAACTCCTAGAACAACAACTCCAGAAATTGGAAACTGTTGTTCAAGAACTCAAAGAGTCTAAAGTGAAGATTTCTTACTTAGAAACTGCTCTTACTTTGAGTCAAAATCGTGAAAAACAAATTGCGGAAAAACACGATTTGGAGATTGAAAACATTCTGATCAGCAAGAAGAGTGTAGAAGATCACTTGGCCAGGACTCAAGAAAGATGCAAAACTCTTGAAGAAGAAAATCTGAAACTTATGGATTTGTCCCAAACCCATGGTAAGTCAGAAAAGACTTCAAGAAGTGATGTGAAAAACCCGCCGCCTATCACATTTGCATCAAAAGGAGTCATTGTATCTGCTAAAGTCACTAATAAAAAGAAGGCAAAACCTTCAGTCACCACGAATGCAGTGACCTCATTATCTGATTCCTCGGGTAGTGATAGTGATAAGCAGAATGGTGGTGAAAGGTATGAAAATACATGTCATTTCTGTAAAAAGAAAGGACACCACCAAAGAAACTGTAATAGTCAGAGGAAGGTAAAGAAGATTGATCAACTGCAACACACGTTAAACCTTGTGTTAAAAAACGTGTCTGAACTCTGCAGGTCTAATTCATGGGTGATTCCTCGAAATAAGGCCTACAAGAGATCATCTTCGCCCATGAAAAATGGCAGAACTATTACAGAGAAATGGAGACATAATAATCAACCGTGGGATAAGAGAACCTCTTGGGTCTCACGGAGTAAGTCTCCTAATAAGACAACCAATTCTTTAAGAAACCAATCTCATCCCCATCGATTGGTCACTCAAGAAGAGTTACACAAAGCGTTGTCTAATATTGCTAAGCAATATCACTCCCAAAGGAAGAAGTCTAGAAGTTCCTCCCACACTGGGTCACATGATGACGTCAGTAACTTCTATGATAACTCGAAGGGAACGTCATCCAATTCTAGACGATGGCGGAAAACTGGTGAGCCTCCAGGAACTCACCAAGACACTCAAGTCTAGTGTCAACAAAGCTTCCTTATTTTTGGTACTGGAAATAAGGAACGCTCTAGTATAGGATTCATGTCCTGAAGTATACAGTACCCATTGGCAAGAACATTGCCATTGAGGAAAAACTCCTGGGAAGAAACACTGAGTCCTTATCAGACCTATCAGGGTGCGAACCAGTTCGCGAACCGTGAGAAAGTGTTTTATGTACGAAAAACTGAGGAAAGCAATATTCATTAACCAGCTTGCATCGATGTCTCTTTACGAAAACTAAAACTTTGTTTTCGACTTACTCAAATCTAGAATGCAAACCTGATGGGACTCTGGGTATGCAGTATTTGAGTCAATCCTGGTATTTCCTTATAAATACCCAAACACCTGATAGATTATATCATTCAAGTGTTTTCTTGCCTACTTTGTTTAAAGCCATGAACAAGTACCGCATGACAGGAAGTAAGAAGAAGAGAATTCTGGTTAATGAAGACCTCACTCCTCCTAAGATCAAAGGAAGAGATGCTAAGGTTTCTTGCTACTTTGCCTACTACTATCAAGACTTTGAAGAAGTTGATATGTATAATGGTGATGTCTTATACGATATCATCACGTGGTGCAGAGAAATCTTTCCTCAACATAAGAAGAACATGATAGACTGTGATTTGCTTGGCTACCAGACGGAAGAAGTGTTGATTGAGATTATGCTCATGAAAGCACAATTAAGAGAACTTGTCAATGGCAAAAATATTGTTTTCAATGATGCAAAGGAAACAAGAGACAAGTCTTCCATGAGCAAATCTGCCTAAAGACAGTGTTATCATAGTTATCTTATAGTTTTTCTTAATAGATCAGATGAGTTGGTTCCTTGTGAGAACTTGTTCTTACTTTTGCCTAAGGAATATAAGCTAAATCTGTTTAGTAGTTTGCCTTTCATGCTTTTTAGAGTTTTTCAAGCATGTACTACTTTATTTCATTAATAAAAGTTCTTTTTAGATGTTATTAAAGATGTTTGCAATACTTGATTTGTTTACCTCAATCTTATTGCAAAACATAGCTTTTTCCATTGCTTCGGTAGTGACGTAAAGTTGTGTCTATTTACAAAAGTTATGCTTTTTCTCTTGATTAAGAAACTTTTGATTATGTGATTTTTAGGGTTTTCTCAAACTCAGAATCATATAACTCTTTTTCCGAAAAAAAGTGGCTAAGGAAAAGAGATTCATAACAAAGCAAAACTGGATAACATTCAATTGTTCTTGTCCATGTTAGTCTTTGTCAGTTGTTCTTTATTGAATACACCACACGGGGGAGAGTTCTTTTTGAACTTGTGCTTAATAACAAATCTTTTTGGGGAGCGTGGTTGTGGAATATTGGGAGAAAGTGTATCTTTATTTCTCCATAAGGTGAGAACTCAGGAATCTTTTTGTTCAGATTACCTAAGTATACCATCTTTACACTTGATATGCGAGTACTTGGCTTCACCTGTTATCACAAGCACTAGTGGAAATCAGCCACTTTGCTACACTAAACAACTACACACTTTCTCCGTAGCAATGGGTACTACGGCCAATGTATGTAACAGATCAAGAAATGGTGTAGCAGATTCGGCTAATTTTATTTACATGTTTGCCATCAGCTCAGCTACCCACACTACCACGCCCTTCATCCGTGTTAGAGCTAAAAAAAATTAAAAAAAAAAAACTTCTGGCCCCACTTCTTTATCCCTTTAAACATATATCCTTATATATAATAATCGAAACCAAATACTCAATTCTCATTCATTTTGGCCCCACCATTTCAAACTCTAGATGAATACGGTGAGAGTATTCATAAATAGAGCTCTCTCATTGATTGTGGTCCCACACACTTAAGAAATAAATATACTTACACCACTGTTACACTTTCCACTTACCCCACTTCCGCAACTCAAAACTAACCGTCCGACCCCACTGCCCTTCTTGAACATTTCCACCTACTCGAGCAAAAATCCATTAACAGTAACAAACCTAACTCCCCACTTTCTTTTTCATTTTGCATCTTAGTGGACTACATCTTCTCGCCGATCATTTCATAAAACAGGAAGTAGAATCTTCAGTGCATAGGTTGGTTTCAGAGGATTAATTTTTTTTATCAATCAGTGATTCTGCATTTTTTTCTTCGTAATTATGGGTACGACGGAGGCCTTGGACCTATTTCAGTTCTTCAAATGGGATTGTCATTTCTAATCTGCTAATTATCTGTTTGGATTGTATCAATGTTTCATATGACTACTTATTTTGATGTTTCCGACTATTTTGAGATTCGTTTTAATTGTTGGATTTTATGTGTTTGTTGAAATGCCTCAAAGGCATTACAGGGGTTTGCATTTTCAATTAATGTGAAATCGATTTTGGAAAGAAGTTTCTTACTATGAAACTTCTGAGGATGGTACCAAATCAAAATGGGGTTTCCATTTTTTTATTTCTTTTCATTTTGTAAGTCGGTACCAAATCAAAAGATATTAGCCATGCAAATTAACTAATTTGATACGAATCTTGGCATGGGTGATTAATTAAAGTGGTGTGGTGATGGATATTCCCATAGGGTTTATCACGATAAAGACGATAAAGACAGTTTCATTAGGATTTTACTAATATGTATTCTTCTTATGTACAGAGAGGTCGAGCCATCTCAAGTTGCATATGTTACATTGAAGATTCGGACTACTGCAATTCAATGGGCTATTCTTCCTTCCGTACGTTTTCTATTCTTCCTTCTACTTTGTCATGGCATTAGTAGTTTAGTAAAGTAGATGAATAAATGGTTTAGGCATGATTGTAAGTATTTCAATCTTATAACGGCAGTTCATGCCTTTTCCTTTTCTAATGATCCTAATTACGGGTTTTTGTTGAGATTTTAACTAGATTCCTGAAAGGTCTTAACTTTAAGGTTTATTATTCATTTCAGTTTTGAAATTTTATGCTTTCTCTTCCTTCAGTCTGAAATTTATGTTTTACTTTAGATCTTTTTTCATAATTAAACACTGATGTGATGGTCCATTAGAAAATGAACATTGCATCCTTAAGGTATCTTGGTAATTAAAATAAAACATAGCATCACATAACACCTTACATGACTGTGTTAGTAGATTCCGGGGTTTACCCGGCCGTACATGAAGTAACCTGTAAGAGATGCTTACATATGATTCTGATGTCATTAGTTCACAAATATTGATTGCGTGACAGACATTTGTAGCCTGTAGCTCAAGTAGCCGCATCGAAGGTTGGTGTTAAATAATCCGAACTCTCATTTTTTTCGCCAAAAACTATTATTAGCTTGACGTTACTGTGGGTGAGACTGTTTCTTGGGACCAAATTTGCATTGGCTTACTGGCTCCAGGCAATGAACTATTTTCGAGCCATGAACTATTTTCCAGCCGACCAAAATTCTTCCCATCCCCTGCTGTTTTCCTATTAAATTA
The DNA here is from genome assembly GCA_023529015.1 of Papaver nudicaule. NCBI lineage: Eukaryota > Viridiplantae > Streptophyta > Magnoliopsida > Ranunculales > Papaveraceae > Papaver > Papaver nudicaule. The sequence goes on from JAJJMA010089775.1 coordinate 8,028, forward strand.
TCTAACACTTAGGCATGAGACAATCATAGATAGAAAGACAGTATGTAATGGAATTTTCAATTCTGAAACCAAAACCAGTTAATATATAATTTCAGTTAAGTTGTTTATGGTTGCACTTTTATTCAATCTGGGTCAGAAAGGTTATGAAATATTATGGTTTAGCCATAATTAAATGTAACCTGTGTTTCGCAACGGAAATGTAGTATAGTTCAAGCTCGATAGTAACCCGTGCTTCGCACCATAATTAAAGGATGATTTATCTAAAGCTGACCATCCTTTTAGTTTTTTCTTTGATTGTGATTTTTTAGTTGTGGGGTTGATTTTATCATTTTCTTTTAATGTTGAGATTTTGTGACTTTTCTTACTGTATTTTGATTCATTAACTATGGCTTCAATGCATTGTACATATTTTGAGTTGAGTTAGATTCGTATGTGGTTTGTTTAATACTGCTTTGTTCGAGTTTGATTGCTTCACACCGGGTATTAGCTTTCTCCGATTTTCGGTTTATGATCTAGAATGAAAGTCTGTATATATGTTAGGAGATGCTCAGCATGTTGCGGAGGTATGTTTTGCTCCGTTGGGTGTAACTTGATATAACATATTATTAAGTTTTGATATTTCCTAATTGTAGTTCACCTTTGTTGGGTAATGGGATCAGTTTGTCTCCATACCCATAGATCATTAAAGAATCTAAACCTACAATGACAAGCCTCTGGAGTTAGCTGATCTCTAACTTCCATCTTAAATAAAAATGATGTTTATTGATCTTTTACCTTACCAGTTGTTATTAATACTTTAGCCTGCAGGGGCAGCTGCTTTCGAAGGATTATCATTCTCACTCCAACTAGGCCTTTGCATTTTGCTAATTCCTTGCAAGAAATATTCAGGAATCTCGGATTGAGGTACATGAAGAACAGTTCACCCATACGTCCATATGCCAGATTCACCATGACGAAGTACATACACCGAAGACTTTCCAACTGCCCACCTTCTATGCTATAGCCTCGCCATCGATTTGGAGTGTACTTCAGGGTCAAGCATTTATTGATGCCAGTTAGACCAAAGCTAAATTTAAGTTTACATCGCCAGAATTGTCATGTTTATCATAGCATAGTCGATTGTCCGGCCACTGAACTACCACAATGCAGGATTGCAAGGAATGATTGAGATACTGTGTGAGTTGATTATCGAAGAAGTGGTACTTTCTATCTCCACGAGTTACATACGATTTTGTATTTGAGAACATAGTTGCAGTACTTTATAGTCTTTGCAATATTTTTCAGTTCAGAAATCATTAAAAAAAATCTTTTCTTTTTTGGACTATATATATGCTCTACACTCATTCATACTCATGTGTGCTAAGCATCTGACAAAGGGACCTGCACGAGCTACACAGACAAAGTTGGCTTGCAATATCGTTGGGTCATCTAGCTCAATAACCAGACTTTGTATTACATTATACCAAGATACGTTATCATAATAGACGTATAAAGTATGAAAGGTACTCTTCATCAAACTACACACAAAGTATAAGAAACACACATGGTGGGAGAGGGAGCTCTGAACCAAAATAGACAGGGAGGGAGGGAGGGAGAGAGAGCTTTGAACAATAGACGAATATATGTGCGCCAACTGCTCCCGGTGCGTAGCACGGGTTGCTATCTAGTGTAACCTAATCTTCTATCTCTCGCTCTCCATCATATTTTTTTTTCTCGCTCTTCATTTTCTTCTCCGCAACAAACCCTTTAATCATCTAAAAACATCTCACAAAAACCAAAATCCGTACAATCAATTCCTCCATCATAAACCAAAATCTCTTAATTTCTTGTTGTTAGGGTTTGATTTTCGATATTTTTCATCAGGTATAAAAGTTAGGGTTTACAAATTTTTAATTTTTTTTTCTATATTTTTTTTAATTTGTTCTAATTGTTTGTTCTTAAGGTCTTGATGATTTGATTTTTCTATGCGTCAGGTGAAATGGAGGTTGTTGAAGATCTTAATCAGGTACGGCAGATAGGGTTTACATTTTTTTTTTAATTTGTGGGTTTAATTTGTGAATTATTATGTGGGTTTTCTTTGCTGATTTTTTAGGAGATGAAACAATGGAAGTTGTTTCTTACAAAGTGAGAAAAGAAAACCTTTAATTTGTGAGCTTAGTAATTTTTGTTTCGATAGATTTTAATATTTTTGCGGATTTTCTGTGTGTAGGGCTGATTATGGGTGAGTTAGGAAGAATACTTATCTATGAAAAGTCAAGGAATTGTCTGGTGATTTTTATTTGTGTTGTTTGAGGATATAAGTTCATGAAAACTATTGACTTAAGTTTCTGTTGAGGTGGTGCTGGTAGTTTGATTAATGTACCCTTATTGGCTGTGTATGTTTGCTCTTTTATTCGTTAATTTGTTGGTTCTGTTACTTCTTTATGAGTTATCTGATGTTTTACAAATTGGATTTGTTACACAGCAAGAATGCAAGGAGGATTTACAAAAGGAATTAGGTCTTCACAAAATGGCAGTATACTTCTATGTGATATTGTGCTTTGTGGGTTTGTGCTTCTTTACCTATTTTCCCTTATCCTTAAGTCCATTTGTATTTGTTATTTTGAATCCTGCTTTGGATGTTGTTTAACATTCCTCTTTGAAGTTACTGATTCCATTACTTCATATTTCAATAGAGTGACAGGTTGCAGAAGGTTCTCGACTTTGTAAGCACGGTGTATGACCTTCGCTCATATTAAATTTGGGGACATGGTGTCTGTTGTAGTTGTAAGTTTATCATTATCATCTCATATTAAATTTGAACTTTGTGACGCTATATGTACTTTACTTGATTTTGCAATTAAGTTGAATTGTGTAAGATTTCACTAACCGTCTTATCTTTTTAACTTTTTTTCACCTTCAAGAGTTAGTCGGACAACTACAATGAATGGTGTCCCTTCAAGCGTTACCCAACAACCAACAGGGGGCATGTCTAATGGGCGTTTTGCATCAAGTAATATCCCCATTGTTTTTTCTCAGGTGCTTATTTGAGTTCTTGTTCTATAACCATACTGTTGGCAGTGTGCCTTTTTTTTTTTTTTCACATGTATTAGTTTGTAAATGCAGCTTACTGAAATACTTTCTGAAATGTTGTCAGATTCCTGGTATATGTGAGCAATTACTTACTGAAATGTTGTGTTGGTTGTGCAGGGTACCAAAGAAAGCCAAGAAGTAAGACACTACTGTGCTGAACATCTTGGGTTGTTAGAACAACTTGGTTTTGTCATAGTAGAAGGAAGATTTTTGGGAGCCCTTTTTTCACTTTTTGTTTAATATTGTTGAGTAGTAAAAGATTGAAGAGCATGATCTGATGCATTGATGAAATAACTTGTCCTTGCATTTTTACTATGTTTGTGTTTACTGCTGATTCCTCTATGGTAAATGGATTCACAATGTGCATGACTATGTTGAGTAATATTATGTGAAGGACGATAGAGTAGTCTTTATGTAGAAATAGTCTTTACTGTTTCTCTACCTTTTTTCTGTTGTACTTCCCATTCTATTTCTAGGGATTTCCTTGGTTACACATAGCTAGTCCCATTACCATCAATTTTTCCACTTGTATTGTCGCTAGCTAGAATATCATTTTATGATCTGCAACTTGTTTTCTTTCATGGTATATCTAGTTCCTTAAGATTAGGTAATACGAGTTTGCCTTTAAATCCTAAGTTGCTCAGTATATGATCATTAGTTCATTTACTTAAAGTTCACAACAGTAAGTACTTAAATTCTCTTGTTGGGGTTTAATTGGTTGTCACCCCTGAATGCATGAACCCTTTAACTGGTGAATTTCTCCCCTTACTGGAGTTAGGTTGGTTTACTAGTTTTTGACTTTCTTGCATCTTTTTCAGGCATGGTTTAAAAATATGAATGACTAGGTGTATTTGTTTAAATGTGTAGATAGCTATCTGTATTTGTTTGAATATGTAGATAGTTATCTGTATTGTTTGATTTTATAGGTGTAAATGAGAGAACTTAGTTCCTTGTTATTTGGTATTATTGTCGTAGACATGTTACATCATTACCTTTGTTTAAATAGTTCAATCTTTATCCTTGTGCAGAGTACAAAGAGTTGCTGACCTTGGCAAAAACACTCCTTTCTATCCTTCTGCAACCTCCAGTTCTTTGCGGGTATGTTAAGTTTGAAGTAGTGAGAATTCAGTATTTGTTCTTGTGTTTTTTTTTATCCCAAGTGTAAACTGGTGTTGATTTGGATGTGTTTGTACTATGTATTTTCCTTTAGATTTCCCAATTTGAGACATACAAAGTTGTTAATATTATAAATTGAAGAGTTTTTAATATGAAGTTAATTTTTTTCTTTTTAAACTTTTTTTATTTTTTGTTTTAGTTAGTTGAATCCATGTTGGATCAGATTTGGCTCAGTCTTTCTGACTGCAGCTGAATCTGAATCATTTTTTTTTTTCCAGAAACCTAGACTACTACGGATACAGACCGTAGTAGTATAACTACACACCCAAGTGCGTAGCAGAACTGCTACCCCTCCTATGTGTGTTATACAAAGTAACACGCCTAAACTGCCACCCTTTTTAACACGGATGGTGTGTGTAGCAAAACCGTGTTTAACTACACACCCCATCCGTGTTAAAACATGCTATTTCCACTAGTGAAGGTGTATGAAATCCTAGTCTCAAACTACTTTGTCATGTGCTATGAAATCCTAGTCTCAAACTACACACCCTATGGTTCTTGTTCTTGTGGTTGCATTACCATAGGGGGAGAACATCATGTGCTTACTTGTTGTGCTTTTCATAAAGTATCAAGTAAGGGGGAGTAATTAAAGCTGTTTAAGCTTCGTATCAAGAATGAGTAGAATCACTTTAGAAGTTCTGATACACCAACTTCAAAGTTTGCTCAGATTCTTACACTTACGCACAAACAACATGTGGGATGAGCATACCAAACCCACGTAAGCCTAAGCATACCTTATGGTTGTTTGAGCTGGATATGTTGTGACTGCTGACTACGGATTCATCAACAAGAGTTTAATGAACACATCAAGACTCAAAGGAGAAGTTGAAGAATTCAAGAAATCAAGAACAACATCTGGCTAGTACTTCATTGTATATTATTTGAATCCATATGTAAATTGGTTTTGTCACTAAAAATGACAAAGGGGGAGATTGTTAGGGCATTGTCCGGTCAAACCCACTAGCGTTGGTAAGCTAGTTGTCAGTTTTAGGTGTCAAAACTCAATTCTTGATTTAGCCTACTAGAGTTTAGATTTCGGAATTGGGATATAGACAAAGTAGTAGAGACCTTGAAGACGAAGACTGTGAAGACAAAGAAGACATCAATTATTCTTCATCGATAAAAGGTTAGTAGGAGTTATGACTTTATGGATATTCTTCTATTTCTACTTCATCTATTCTTTCGAAATATAGTCGACTACTTTAGTAGTGATAATAGCGATTGAGATCGTATTCTTGTGTAACGTGGCCTTGTGT
>JAJJMA010089779.1:0-13446 GCA_023529015.1 Papaver nudicaule
TGCATCAATGAGTGCTATTTTCATTTATTTAACCTCTTCGGATGTTGCTTACAAATGGAGTTATTTTCCTAAGCCAAGTGTTTCAAGTGTCTCCCCTCCACTGGGGTTTTCAGTCTTTGTCCTTCAAGATTAATCAAGCTGTAAGTATCATTAGCGAGTTGTTTCTCAATGACAAATGGACCGACCCAGAAAGGCTCTTGCTGAGTGTCGTTGTCGTTGCTGGACTCACCTGATTGTTCATTCGGAGTCTGCGGGTTGTGTGTTGCTACAAGGAAGTGTTCTCTGTTTTCCGAATGCTGTTTCTCTTTGCTTCTTAGCATCCCAGCTTCAGTGTCAGCTATGAACTTTGCTATACTTTCGTCCGATATCTTCGGGCTCTTGACTTGTTCTGAGCATTCCTTACTTGCTTCTCTTGCTTGCACATCAATTGCATGGCATGCCCGAGCCTCGGTGGAGTCACCTCGGATTTCAGCAATTCCTGTTGGCGTTGGGAACCGAACTTTCTGATGCAAAGTGGATGCAACACCCATGATGCTATGCAACCAAGGTCTACCGACAATGGCATTGTAAGGGGATTCAATGTCCACCACGCAGAATAAAGTTGGATGTTTCTCACTACCTGCATGAACCGTAATCATTAACTCTCCTCGAGGTACCGATGGCTTTCCATTAAAACCAAATATATTGTAAACCGAAGGCACCAGAGCAGCTTTCTTGCCCTTCATTTTATCAAATGTTTGTCCGAATAGTATGTCCACGGAGCTCCCAGGGTCCACTAATACTTTAGTCATGGCTATCTTCCCCATTTGAAGGGTAATAACCAAGGGGTCATTGTGCATTCTTCCCTCATTGGGGATGTCTGCTCCTGAAAAGAAGACTGGCTGCTTCTGCCATTCCTTCAAGCGAGTCCTCGTGACCACACTAAGTATCTCTTGTCCATCCAAGTCCCTTTTGTGGATTCGTCCAGTCTGGATTCCTTCTAGTCCTTTCGTATGAACTATTGAATTACAGGCTCCGAACCTTGGAATATCTCTGTCAATGGTGATTACATAAGCCTCGTGCTTTTGTTCTTCCTTGGGCAGTGGTTGATTAGGAGGTGGTTGTGGCAGCTCTAGTAAGTGCTTGAACTGATCCCTTGCGATAAAGAAGTAGATTTGGTCCTGTGCTGTGACACAGTCCTCAGTGGTGTGCCCAAAGAACTTGTGGAATTGACAGAAGTTTCTCGAATTCTTGGTGTGTTTCGGTTGATTCCCCCTACTGCGGGGATACCTGATTTCGCTGGCAAATTCTGATTGTTCAATGATCCGAAGGGCATCTTCGATAGGTACGCAGAGTTTTGGGAGCTTTCGGTCATGGAATGCAGGAAATCCGGGTTTGGTTGTCCCGAATTTTCTGTTGCCCTGTCCTCGCTGATTATTGCTTCCTTCAGGCTCTCCCCGAGGGTTGTTGCCTCGGTTGTCATTGTACTTTCGGTTATCATGGTATTTACCATCTCCGAATTTTCCTTCATTCCCATATCTTCCACTGTCGTCTTGTCTTTCTCGCTTTGTCAGATCTCCGAAGTGTGTATTCGTAGCTTGTCCTCGATCTTCGAGTGATAGGTTATTTATCGAATGAACTTGTTTTAAGATAGTTTCCTTTCCCAATGCTGCTTGCTCCTTTATTTCTTCCAAGGTGATTCGTTCCTTTTGATACTTTCGAAGGTCCTTCAGCGTCTCAAGGTTCTTCGAGAAGAGTCTGTCGTATAGAGGATTGTTTTTGTCGAGAGCGTTAAGGAAAGCTCGTACTTTATCCCTTTCCGTGGCTCCATTTCCTACCTCGACACACTGCTCGGTCCACCTGCTTGTTAGGCTTTTGGTTGATTCTCCTGGTCGTTCCCGAATGCTGAATAGTTTCTCTACCCCAGGCTTTGATGAGTTGTTATAGAGGAAGTGTAGTATAAAAACTTTGGAGAGTTCCTCGAAAGATGAGATCGAACCGGCTGCGAGATTGTCGTACCAGGCGAGGGCTTCTCCTTTTAAGCTAGAGGGAAAATATTTGCAGAGCACTTCATCTCTGTCGGCGTAGGCCAGAAAAACTCGGAGATACATTTTGACATGTACAGTAGGGTCTCCTGATCCATCGAAGATGGAGGTGAAAGTGGGCATTGTGCATTTTACTGGAATAGGTAATGAAAGAATTTCTGAACTTAGTGGCGACCGGTTGACATCATTCATAGCTTTAGTGAGTTTTATCCTGTCACTGGATTGGATTTGGTTATCAAAAATTTCTGCTCGGAGTGCTTTTATTTGCTCCATCATTACTTGTTGTAGGGCTCTTGCCTCGGCATCCTTCTTCGCTGAGTTACCTTCGGTGAATGTATGCATGCTTGCCTTTGTGTAATCTGGAGGTGCGGTCTTTTTACTTGACACCGTGATCCCGTGACCTTTACTTGCACCCTTAACCTTTGTGTACGTTTTTGATTCGGAGGATTCCTTCGGTCGAGATGCGTTGCTTGGACGAGAGTGTCCCTCGCTGCCTCCCTTGTAGTTGGACGCCGATTTTTCCGCCACTTTTTTGTTTGCTTCTGCCATCTGTTTCTTTAGCTTTCTTATTTTTCTGTTTTTCAAGATTAGCTTTCTAAATTGTTCAGCTCTGGCTGTATTTTCTTCGTTAGGTTGTTGCTCGGGCATTTCATCCTCAGGATCAGATTCTTCGTTCTCATCTTCCTCATTTTCACCATTTTCTTCTGGTATTTGCTGTTGACGTGGCTCTTCGGCCTCTGGAAATCCTTTTCCCTCGGGGCCTAAATCCTCCATAAACACTTCATCCTCCTGTGCGTTTTCTCGATGCTCGACTGTGCTAGCCGCTACCTCGGGAGATAATCCTTTACTGGTTGAGAATCTGGTGTTGTACTGTCTGGATGATCCAGTACCTTGCCTCGAGGACCCTACTCGCTGCTTCGGAGCGTGTTCCGATTGGGAAGCCATTCTGGATGTGATCTGTCAAGAAACAAAAAACCCGTGAGGTCCAAGGCGGCTAGCGCAGTGTACTTTGTCGGCCATGTAAATCTACTCTGCAACTAATTTTTTCAGACGAAATTGAATGTGTCGTATTTGCCCTTTTTAAGCGTATTCCTAACTGCTTATTTTGTCCTTTAGCCCGAATCATCCCTTTTTCATCTGGGTCTGTTTTTAGAGTTTTATTTCCAAATATAGCACGAAAATGGAAAATCCCCAAAATGAGTTTTCACATATAGCCTGAAATTTAAGAACCCTAAAATGGATTTTTACATATATCATGAGCTTTGAAAACCCTAAAATGGATTCCTATGGATAACATGAGTTTTGAAAACCCTAAAATGGATTTCAGTGTGTAACGAGAGTTTTGAGGACCCTTATAGTGGATTTTTACATATATCATGAGTTTTGAAAACCCTAAAATGGATTCCTAGAATCAGCACGATTTTGCAATTATTTGTGTTCTCTGCAGTAAAAGGTGAATATAAATCGGCTTCATCATACCGAGGTTCTTAAAATCCTTTTAATGGATGATTTTATCATCTGATACTATGCTCAAAAAACTCATAAACATACCAAATCCTTTAAGGTCTTTTGGATGCTTAAGGTATAGGAGCTATTTTTCAGAAATCTGACTTTCGAAAATCTTTTGAGAAGATTAGAAAGACATATAACAATCAAAAAATTTGAAAACCCGAAAAATCACAGGCAAACCCTAAGTTGTTTTAATCGTTCCCTGTTTCTAGCGCCAAACTGTACGAGTAGAAAATCTGCATAGGTACTCGAGGTACCACATCCATCAGATCTACTCATACATACAATATTTAGTTGTGGTTCAGTGGTGCGAAGACCTCAAGAACAGCACCGAGGGTACTTAACCAGTAATTAAAGACCATACAAAGCAGTAAAGACTAGATGCAAGATGACTTTCTGTGTATTTCTAATGCTGAGATTACATGAATGAAACCCTAAGGAACCAGAGAAGATTACAAACCTAATCTTTCTCTTGCTACTTAGGTTTAACCCAAAGAGAATCCAACCCTTACAACGTTTTCCAAGCTCGCCTCATATAGGCCGAGCTTGGGTGGTTTACAGCTAATAAGGACAAAAGACTCAATCGTGGTGGTGTCAGTTTCTGTCGAGTAAGGCGGTTTACACTCCGAGGCTGAATCCTGGGCTTCGGTCCTTTGTCGTGGTCCGAATCCCTTCCCCCCGAGTCTTGACTTCGCTTGTGTGTAACTCTTTCCTCCTTAAGCTGGTCCGAGATCTCGCTACTAATCCTTTCGGTGTAGTTCTCTCGGCATGGTTTTGCTTTCTGGATGCGAGACACGTGTTCCGAGGGGTTTTTTCCCCCTACAGGAAGTTTGAGGAAAACTATTAACGCTCTCGCACTTGCTCAACCTCAACTTAAATTTGGTGATGTCGTGACAGGTCTGCTTTTGAAATTGGAGATGGCGCAGGGTCTTTTAGCAAACAAAGCTTGTCGAAAGCACGGTCGACCTCTCTTTAGGTGTATCCAAGTTGAACCTGCTGATTATGGACCTTTAGGCGCAGATGATTCTGACTTAGAGCTTGAAGGTGACGAGAAACTGCCTCCACATGAGGTTTTTGTTAGGCTTGTTAAAGAGCAACTTGGCCCCGAAGTAGTGAATAAAGATAATTCTAAAGACGATGATTCCAAGGGACATTTCGAGGATAATACCGAAGATAATTATGAGAGGGACACCAGGGTGATCCTAAGGATATTGTTGATGATAATCCTGAAATGAATGACGGGGATGAACCAAAAGATACTGCCGAAGGTAATCCCCAGGAGAAACCTAGAGGTGCTGCAGAGGGAGGTGTTGGTGGTGATAAAAAAAAATAGCGCCAAGGCAGGCGTAAAAGAGGTTGAGAGAGACTTTAAAGGGAAAGGTACTTTGTTTGACGAATATTTATTAGAGTACAGTGAGGAGGTGGTGGATGAGGAAAGGGAAAAGGTACCTTTTGATGGCAAAACTGTGGGCCAGCATGTAAAGACTAGCGATGAGCGTTTGGAAGAGGGAAAAAGGTTATCTTGTATGATGGATAAGTTCCAAGAATCCCCTACTCGAGATATCTCTTCTGACGTCCCATCTAATGTTGCCTGAAGTTTCCTTTTTCGAATCTTTGTTTTGATCCTTTTGTGTTATGTTTGTCGTGTGTTTGATGTATAGTTTTTTTTAAGTAACTCGTAATCAGGCACGCCGTTTGTTAGAGCATGCTCGGTCAAACTCACCAGGCTTTGGTATGTCAAGCTTGGTTGTCATAATTTAGTGTCCAAAACTCGTACACTTGAACATGTCTACTAATAGTCAGACTTCACTAGGTTAGACCTTTATGTAAATGATGGCTGGTAAATCTGGAAGACTGATCAAGAACTTAAGGAATGAAGAAGAAATGACAACATCCTCCTTCAGCAAAAAGGTTAGTCCTTCTAGGCACAATGATTCCAGTGGTTCTGCTCTGAGCTGAATGATAACTCTAATCGAAGCTTTTGACTGTTAGTATTCAACAGTGTCTATCAACTCCCTTTTCTTGAGTTCCATGACCAGAAAGCATTTTTATATGGAGTCTTCTTCTTATACTCCATCATTGCTTTCATCATTGTTATGTTTCATGATTGGGACAACAGAAGTGCTATCCTCGCTGACATCTTTGAGAAATCTAACCCCAGGAGTCCTTTTGCTTACAATAAGATAGGCCCAAGGCTCTCCTAATCGCTCGCAAGGTCTCACTTCATACTGAGCCATGAAGTTCTCTAGGGTGTAAAGATCCGCGGAGATAAACTCTTTGTTTCTTGGAAGATTAGGATAATTGTTTTGGCCCTCTCGGCGACTATTCAATTCCATCATTATACGAATAGAATTGTTTGTAAGTTGGAAGGGGATTTTGTTGATTTCTTTGAGAAGTTCAAGGATGAAAGTATTGTTAGGATTATACAAAGGGTTTTAGCCCAGCTTTGAGATGACCGAAGGCGACAACTGCACGAGTTTCTCTTTGACCTTCCAAGCGAATATCCTCATGGGTCATGGTGGTTGTAGGAGACTCGAGGTTGTCGAATTTAGTTATGAGAGGAAACTTATTGCCAACCTTGGCGACCCAGCAATAGTCGTCCCATTGATTCCAGTTATACCTCTTTTTCTTCTTAAGGTTTTCACCTTCATGGTTAGTCGGCGATTCATCTCCATGGTTGGTTGGCGATTCATCTCCTGGATGTGTCGACGTTGAACCTGGAGTTCATCTTGAGTCGTAGAAGAAGCCACTAGAAAATTTTCAAGCTCATCGGAAAATGCAGTGGTCACTAGAGAGAAGTTATAAAGAAAAAGACGAACGGTTCAGGGTAAGAATCGTACAGAAAGCAGATTCAGGAGAGGAGAAAACCTAGATGAGTGATTGAGCAGTAAAGGAAGCGAGATCAAGTGATTAAAGGGAGAGCAGCAATTAGGGTTCTTGGGGTTTTTGAAGAAAAGGCTCTGGAAATTTTGAGAAGAAAGAGAAATTTTTTGAGAACAATGGGAAGATAGATCTGAAATCAAAGAGAGGATTGAATTCACAGTGGAAAGTGAAGACGAACCGGTGCTTCGGGTCACCAGGTCAAATGTAAGTCGGCGTAATTTTCGGCATGCAGGGAACGTGGCAGAAGTTACAGGTCGTGGAGATCGTGATTGTGGTATTTTCGACGAATAAGAAAATTTCACCCCCAACGACCAAAAGCTCTTGGAGATGAAAGAGGCAAAATGTGAGTGTAGAAAATACCTTCACCTTATAAGAGCATCCTGAGGTGAAGTTGTATAAGAAGTTAACACGGAGAAGTAACGACAGTAATTTAAGGAGACAGAAGTAGGTCACTACGAAAGGAATATCAGCGATAGTTCTCAGAGAATAAATGGGCGAAGATAGGTCAACGAATGAACGACACGTCATAATTTGGTGGGTAAGAAGTAGTTGAGCATTTAAGGAAGATCAGAACGGATATACTGTCAGAGTTGACTCGTTGACTCATTGGAAGATGCGTCAGCAATCCTTATCCAGATAAAGGCTCATTCATCGAAGGTCACAGAGTGAAGATAGAGGTCGTCGACTTACCATGTCGGTGAATGAAGATAAATAGTTTTCATACCCGTCATTATCTTGATTAGCTGTAATCCATTATGTAAGTTATCTATATAAGGAGAGAGACCCCTCACTTGAGAGGGGTTGAACGAATTAAGCTTGGTCTAGTGAGATAAAAAGTAAAATCATCTCATTTTTCTACCTAACCCAGTACTAAGTGAGTTGTGTTTTTGAGCAGAGAAGTGTAAATAAGTGAGGTGAGTGATGTACTTAAACTTGATATAGTGAATTCCCTTGGATGTAAGCCTCTAATCATTGAGGAAGAACCAAGTAAATTTGTGTCAAGTATCTCTAACCCTAATATCTTTTTCCTGTTATGTTACTTCTGTTATGTACTTCTGTGATATGGTGTTTCCTACCTGCATGATAAACTAGTGGTGTATGAGTGTACTGTCTAAGATCTAGTAATGGGATTTTAGACAGTTACACCCTTTAAATGATAAAATCTAGGAAGCCCCCCTTCTTCACCCATCAATCTAAGATCCACTGCTTTCAGAGAATCATTACTAAAATGGATACTAAGATGTCTAGATGAAAAGGTAGAACAGTTTCTATTGCTAGTAAGGTTGTTTTTATCAAAATCCCATCCTCAACTTTAGCTAACTATGAAATAACTTGCTTTAGAATTCTAGTAAGAATAGCTAAAAAGCAGAGGACATTCAGAGATATTTTTTCGGGGAAAAAAATATGAAGGTCCTAAAGGGCTTTACCGTAAAGCCTGAGACTCGGTTTGTAGACCTATTAGTGAAGGAGATCTAGGTATAAAGACTTTAGAAATTCAATGAATCCATGATCACTAAAATGGCTTGAAGACTCATACAGTTCCTTCACACTCTTTGGGCTGTTAATATGAAACTCAAACATTATCCAGACACCACTATCCTTAGATGGAAACTAAATCTAAAGATACTGACTCTTCGATATGGAAAGGCATCTTGCAGGGCATAACTAGAATACATGCATATAGTATCACAAAAATTGGTAACGGTTGTAACACTAATCGATGGCTTGACTATTGAATACCGGGAATTAAACCTCTCATACAACATGTTAGGGCATTGTCCGGTCAAACCCACTGGCGTTGGTATGTCAAGCTAGTTGTCAGTTTTAGGTGTCAAAACTCAATTCTTGATTTAGCCTACTAGAGTTTAGATTTCGGAATTGGGATATAGACAAAGTAGTAGAGACCTTGAAGACGAAGACTGTGAAGACAAAGAAGACATCAATTATTCTTCATCGACAAAAGGTTAGTAGGAGTTATGACTTTTATGGATATTCTTCTATTCTACTTTCTCTATTCTTTCGAAATATAGTCGACTACTTTAGTAGTGATAATAGCGATTGAGATCGTATTCTTGTCTAACGTGACCTTGTGTCATGACCAGTGTTTGCTCCCACAAATACTGTGTGTACAAGAATGAATGAGACAGATTCGGTGCCATATGTCCATTACAATGGTTTGCTTGCAAATTGTTAGTTGGATATGGATGAATCTAAAGGAGTACTCTTGAGCAAAAAGTCCATGGATTACAGCTGAGGACGTCACACGTCTAGGTTCTGGCTCAGCCCAGTACTTGCCAGCGAAATCCAGATTTGACGAAATCTGACAGGCGCACGGTTCACGAACCGGTTTGCGTACCAGAGACTCGGAAATTCCCTGAGTTCGAGATGGCTATTTAGTTTGCGTACCAGTACGTAAACCTGACGGTAGTCATCTTGCTGGTGTCGGATTTAGTGAAGATTCTTTTAGAATTTCACTCTGAGTCAAATTCCAAACTCCTTGATCTCTTAGATGGACTTGTGTAAAACATAAATACCTTTTGTGTTCCATCTAACGATTCTCAATGAGTCAATAAGATAAGATTATCTCTGGTCTATTGGATTTCTATCTTGAAGTGTTTTTGAGCTAACAAAACACTTGGCAGATAATGATAAAAAGAATTCCAATTGAGATTAATCTCTATTACTTGGTTATCAAGTTTAGGGTTTCCTTAACTTGTGGGACAAGTAATTGATTGCTTTATTCCAAAGCAACCTATCTTATTGAATACTATAAATAGAGGTGTTTATGGACAAATACCGCAAGCATCAAGCATACGTGAAGATCCTTAGGGAAGGTTGCGTAAACTCTTTTCATTTCGGTGAACGCTTGTTGTGGTATAGTCATCCTCTATAGGTTGCAGCTCCTCTGGGAACTCCCTACGACTATAAAAGACTTCTCTTGAGAGTTGGGAAGCACAGGTAGGAGATTGAGACCATCTTTGGTTGAAATCGGATTAACCAGTAACCTTGGTAACCTGATCACGTTCTTGTCTATTCCATAGTCCGTCTCTTCTGCTATACGGCTATTCAAGAACTGATACGTTACACACAGGGTTGGAAAGGTAGCAACGCACAGCTGCACTCGGTGTTGTAAGACCTAGTTAGCTCCAGTTATACAAGTTTCTTAAGTGATTCTTCGTGTATAACTGAGGTAGAGACAAGTTGGGCATTGCTTACTCGGTTTGCGTGTCAGCCCCGATTTGTGAAGTAGATTTCCGTATGACCTGGATTTAACAATCCGAAGGAAGTCATCTTGTGTGTGGTAAACTGATAGAGGACAGTTACACCATACGTCAACAGTTTGGTTGAAAAGCCAGTATTGCTGACACAAGCCTTTGACAGCGGTCAAAGCAACTCCTAGGCCTGTAAAGGACGTCAGCTGGGGGAATCAAGTGCGTGACGATCTGTTGGGGATATAGAGACGTAAGGAAGGCGACAGTAGCCAATTCGCTTGGAGGGCTTGAGTTGGTCTCTGCTACATCCCAGACCGAAGTCTTATAGTAGGCTAGTGTTTGTAGTTAGTTTGTACTGGGCGGTGTTCAATCTGGACGAGGTCCCGAGGTTTTTCTGCAAGGCAGTTTCCTCGTTAAAAAAATCTCTGGTGTCTTGTGTGCTTTTACTTTCCGCATTATATCTCTGATTGTATAATTAAAGCACCAAGTAGTACGTTATTGCATAACTGTAGAGTTGACTCCAAAGTACTCTTTGTCGAGGTTTAACAACTCCAGTTATAAGTTTGGATATTGATTTTTGAGATCGTCCAGACTTAAACCATAAGACTCACGAGCCAAAACGAAAAGTTGGTAGTATTTCGGTACCCCTCCTTTTTCACAACAAAGTAACAACTATGATGGTAGTATAACAAATCTAAATGAATGCATCAGCCTGGATAACACCTTAAACACTAGCAAACTTTATGTATTTTTGATAGTATCGTTGTTGAAATTATTTGGACTCTCACAACTAGTGGTAAATTCACAGTCAAGTCTTTATATATGATAAAAATAACTAGCAGACCAACTCTACCTATCACAATTCAACGTGACTGGAAAATAATATGGAACCTCAAAACTACCTATAGAATCATAATGTGTACTTGGAAAACAACTCATAATATACTTTCTACTGGAGCTAAAACATCTAGAATCGTACCAAACATACACTCTACTTGTAAAATGTGTGATAACACAGAATAAAATCTGGCCCATATTTTTTCTCATTGCAACTTTGCCAAACAGGTTTGGAAACTCATAGACCTAGACCTGAATCATATGAGAAATGCTTGTGAGACCTTTTATGATTGGCTTAATTTTTGCTTAACCAACCAGGGAATTCATAAAAATTGGTTGGGTTGAACTATGTCTGAGAATATCCTGGTTTATTTGGAAAGAAAGGTGTGATAGGATTTTCATAAAACAAGTGTCTAACCATGTGTGTATAGCTTAAAAACTTTGAGACTTTTTACGGCACAACATCATCATACCTTCAACCACACATCGCATTCACAACAACAATGAAAGGGGTATTGATAGAATATGAAACACTAAGCAACAACAACAGTACACTATTGTTCACAAAAATATTTGGAAAAAAACAGACTACATGAACTACAAAATCAATTGTAGCACATACCTCAATCTTGAGAAAAGTTTTGTAGGAATTGGTCTAATTCTTTCTGACTAGAAAAAGCAGCGGAGCAAGAGGAATTGCAATCCCCTTCACTCCACATTTAAACTGCGATGAAGAAGGAGCAAAAGCATCCTTCTTATGGGCAGTGGATTTAAACCTAAATTGAATAGAATTTGAAGTTAACTCTCATAAATCCTTACTATTGCTAATAGGAATAATTGTGAAAGCAAGATAAGATAGATTTACCCGTTTAACCAAAAGAATCACTAACATTCAGAAGATTATCAAGTTTGAAGTGGGATCAATTAGCATTTTGGACGATCTATCAAACTCCTTATCAACTCAATTAGCCTTCCAATGCTCTGCTCACAACATCAATCAAGAGTCAAGACTGGAAGGAGAATTTAGTTAGTAATGTTTTATTTGTTATAGGAAAAATTAGGTTACCGTTCATTTCTGTATTTTGTAAGAACAACTCATTTTACGGTTGTCGCAATGTCTTTAATGTTTCCATTCTTGTTTCTGGTGAAAGTATTTATTAAACCGGTTCTGGATCTGAACATGGATCAGGTTTTATTCTGGGTTGAATCTGTTTTTTTCTTCCTTTATTCCATCTTTTCTTATATAAAAATACAATAAAATATTAACATGAGTTTTATTTTGTTTGAATTGTACAAAATGACTCTCTTTGGGTTTGTATTTGCACAAACTACTACTTCGGATTTTGGAGCCGATGAAAGTACTACAGGCTTGCCATTTTGGACGAGGCGGGTGGAATCTAATTACCGAATTCCAAACGTGTCCTAAATTTATCGTCGCACAAGGGGTATAATGGACTATTCAATGGATAATTAGAATGGTTCTTCTTCATGGTTCTCGGAAGAAGAACCATGTGCAAACATAGAAGAGAATGGAGAAGGTTTCCATGATGTTTGCTGCTTAGCTTCCAGATACATTCTCCATTCACAACAATCTACCTTCTTTATAACCTTTTGATCAGGTATCTCTGTTTGTTTGAGTTTGTTCTTATGTTGTTAAATCCAAATTAGGGGGCCCATTTATAAATCACACATTACACTGCTTAAAAACGACGGTATTGGGGGTTAATAAGCTATTTCCTTGTGTAAAAATCAAATACCCTAAAACTTTTAATACTCAAGAACTAGTTTACTAGTCAAAGAAGGTCAAAATTGGTCTGGATATTGTACGTATAGACTCAAATGCATAACCCTTAACTACAAATCCAACTAAATTTGATACGAATCAAGTGGTAAATTTTAGGTTTTACTGATTCTCCATCATACATCTGTTTTTTTTTTTCATGCACGATGAATGTTCGATGAAATGAGGAGTACAATTTCTTCTATTTGTATAGGATTTTTTAGTGGAAGGTTTGTGGTTATCATAAAACACCTTTAAAGAGACGCAGATACAAACCTGATTCAGAACATCCACTTCAATCTCTGATTTGTTGCTGATTAGATGAGTGTACCCGGCTAAATCATAACACTACCGATGTTAGCTACTTACGAATTCATTCAAGGTTCCAGGTATTCTTCTCTAACTAAACCCTAAATCGGTCAATTTTGTTTTCCTATCATTTGTGTAATGAATTTGTCAAAGTGATGCAAATACAAAGTAAATATAAACTGATAATCGTTGTTATAGGGGGTTCATTCTTCTCTATTAGAACCATAAGTCTACCACAACCATAAGCCAATAATTTGTCAATCCATTTTAAGTTCCTTAACATTTGGTTTATGATCAACTGATCACAGTGCAGATGAATGATTGCTGCATATATGGGATTTGCTTAGTGTAAGCTTTTATACATGTTCATACTTGGGTTAACATTGATTTGAGCACATGGTTGAGGATGTATCTTGTTTAGTTTAAATAATAATAATTAGAGAGCTGAAAAATCTAATATCTCAATCTTCGTTTACAAAATCCATACGGTCGCTCAAATCATAGTTGGAATGCTGGTATTCTGAATGTGGATGTTTGTTTTAGCAAACCATGTCTCTTGCTAAGGTGGGAGATGCAAAACCTCCGGCCAACGAGCCTGATTCTGCATTCAACGGCAAAGAGACTGGAAATTATGTCGATGACAAGGAGTCTCTACAAACAGATTCATCCGCATTTCTTCGTTGCAAACTGCACCGTAGTATGTTTGTTTCCTTATACATTATATAACTCTAATATTGTCTTCTACATATATAGACCGATTTAATGAGTTTCATGTGTTTAGCGCGTTTTTGCACCCGCAAGAGTACCGTGATAACTACCTCACTGTAACAAATCACTCGAATCCAGAAATAATGTCTGTGATCAGGGGTCGTTTGAGCAACAAAGCTTTGGA
>JAJJMA010089800.1:0-11362 GCA_023529015.1 Papaver nudicaule
TTTGGCTTTCAAATCCACTATAAAAATAGCTTTGCTACCCCTATTTACAACCTCATACACCTCTCCCAAAACAGATGGTGTGACCTTAAATGCACCAACCAACTTCAACATCTTCTCAATAAGGGTCATAGCAGTTGGAACCAAACCTTCAGGATCCCAAGTTGCACTCTCTTTAGCCCTTTTGTAAAACAAACCCCTAACCAACTGATTATAAAGGTAACCTATTTTACAAACTGGTTTGTCCCTAAGATTTTTGATCATGGCATTGAATGACTCACTAAAATTGTTGTTTAGATGTTCACATTTACTAGTGTCATAAAAAAATGCCCTAGACCAAGACTCTTTACCAGCTTCTTCCAAGTACTTGTGAGCCTTTTTGCATTGCTTGTATATGTCATCCATGTTTTTCTGCATATGACAATTAAAATTGGTTATAACATTAAATTGTGTAATAACTATAACAAAACAATGAGCAAAACAGTTCACAGTGAGCTAAACAATGAGAAAAAATAGTTAACTGTGTAATGGTGTTTCTTATAACACTTTGCTGCATTCCACAATGAGCTATACAACTTTTGACCTTTAAACTTTTGCTTGAAATTCTCATACAAGTGCCTGCATCACAAAACAACAAGTAAGATTCACTTAAGATTGACTTTCACTATAAAATAGGGGAAAAATTGAATTTAACCATGAATGTAGTGACTTACCTCCAACAATATCTGTGAGGTCTGCCTGGAAACACCTCTGGAACTGCTTCAAGTAGACCTTTTTGTCTGTTTGAAATGAAGGTGAGTGGCATAGGGTGCCCTGATAGCTTGTCCTTCAAGTGTTCAAGAAACTTTGTCCAATTCTCAATGGTCTCATTTCTGCAAACCATTATTGCCAATGGTACTAACCCATTCTGTCCATCAAGTGCTGTTGCAGCCATAATTACACCAGTATGAGGCCCATTAGTGTGGCAAACATCTAATCCAATACATAATCTGCACCCTGCAATCCATGCCTTGATAACACCATCAAAACTGATTGTCATTGTCTCAAATGCCATGTCAATGTGGCAATAAGAGAATCTTGCCACTGATCCCTCATTAGATGCCTTGATCATCTTACAGAATTGAGGAACAAGCTTGTAACTCTCTTCATAATTCCCATTTTCTAACCCCAAAACCTTGTTTCTAGCCTTCCATGCAGTCTGGTAAGGGATGTCAATGAGGTGAGAAGCATTGAAATCTTCAGCTATTTGACATGGCCTTGGTATAACAGTATATGCACTGTTTTTCAACTTTTCCCTTACAACTTCAACAACAAACAGTGGGTCTGCAGACCTATTTCTACAATTTTTAGGACGACCCTTACAAGTATGTTTCAGAATTGTCTTCTTAACCTTAAATGTTTCCTCTCTAGGAAGTTTTGAAGCAAAAACCATCCATAAGCATTGTTCATTACCATTCATGTCAAAGCTATCATTGCACCATACTCTAAGTCTGTCTTTGTCATTCTTGAAAGCCTTATAAACAATGTCATTGTGGACACAATATCTCTTTAAATGTCTTTGGAAAGCTGGTTTATCAGGAAAAGTAGTACCTACAATCATTTTCTTGGGATCCAATTCTTCCACTTCATCTTCATCTGGGAACAGTTCTCCAGGTTCATCATTTAGTCCTCCTAAATTATCTACTGCCTCCTTGTACCACTCAGGATCTTCATCATTCTCAGCAACATTGGTTTCATGATCTGCAACATTGGTTTCATGCCCTGCATCTTCATCATTCTCATCTACACAACAACAAAAAACAAGTTAGTAGCTACAAATGATACACAAATAAACAAACATCAAAATAAAGGTAATTCACAAGTTATACCTTCATCACCATTATCACCATCATCTTCGTTACAGTTACCTTCATCACCATTATCACCATCATTTTGCTGTTTGTTCCTATTGTTAACAAACTCTTTCTCCATGGCTTCCTCATTGTCTTCATCACTACTATAGGCAGTAACTTTTTAGGGTCTTCTACAGGATGGCACTCATCCACATCTCTGTTCTCAAGTTGTACTACAAAGTCATCATCTACAAGGTCATCATCTTTATCTAACTGCTCTTCCTCTAGTTGTTCTGGTTGTACATGTACAACATTTGGTTCTTCATCTAACACAACAATTTCTAGAGTAGGATGTGAACAATCACCACTATCACTGAACCCAAACAAGCTCCTAACACTCTTGTTCTTATTTGCTGTAACTCTAGGACTTCTTCTCACTGTTGCTGGTGACTTTGAAGCTGTTTTCTTGCTAACAGGTGTCTTCTTAGGTGTGACATAACCCTCATTAGCCCAACCAGGTACAATAATCTTCACCTTCAACTCAATGCAACCCTTCTCATTAACTTTAGCATGATCCCACCACCACATTAAGGTACTATCTTTTTTCAGAGTACATGTAGCACCATTCCCAGACATCCATTGGAAAGCAACAGAATCAACATCTCCTTCTAAACACAACCTTGCAATCACCATTTGCTCTAAAATCTTCAGAGTGAGCTTAGTTCTGTCTATTCTTTTCAAAACAAACTCTACATCACTGTGAATGACATACATACTTATATCTCTAATTCTCACTTTACCCTTATCAATTTGTCCACTGGAACAAACAAAAATACAACACATTATTAGACACAACCACCAATTGCTCTGAATGCAATAGAAAACCCTAATTGGGAAATTGAACCATAATTTATTAAACATAAACCCTAATTTCTCAAAATGAATTCCTAATTTGTCAAAATTAAACACTAATTTTTAACAATTAAACCCTCATTTCTTAATAATACACAATATTAGCATAAACTCTAATTTTTGGGAAGTCAGAATCTTTTCAGAGAATTCAGAGAAGATTCGTCGACAAATCTTTTCAGAGAATTGGGAAAAAAGAACAGAAAAAGCAAGAAACAATCATCGAAACCCCAAATCCCTTTCAATCGACAGCGACAGAACAGAAAAACTAGGGTTTCAAATTTAACATGTTCATGGCTTTTTCCTTCGCGTTCATCTCCACACAGCGTCTTCTTCGTCAAAATTCTTCGTTTAAACTCTCAAAATCTCTCTGAAAATCTCCTCACTCTCTCTCTCTCTCGAAATCGCCTCTCTTCTTTCTATCTCTCTCAAACACACAGAAAACATTAGAGAAGAAACCTGTTTCGATGGAAACTAGGGTTATATGGAGGGGTTATGTGTCATTTTAAGACATTGTTTGACTAGTTAAACAAATATTGACTAACTTTACAACTTTTGAACGGAACACTAGACATAAAGGGTATGTTAGAAAAGTTTAATCTTTCGGGGGCACTTTTGGTTGACACATTTCAAACATGGGTACTTTATGAAAAATCCCAAAAAACAAACCCAAATCGATGAATCTAACATATACAAGCAAAGAAAACATGATTGAAAACATGGGTTGTGTTTAGAATTAGTACCTAATACGCATATTGGGGTCTTGTGGACTGATTAGATGCTAATCAGTAGACGCCTGAATCTCGGCTGCGTTTTCTCTCTCAATTTCAATTTCCGCTGCTGTGGATTCTCGATTTGAGGATAAGTATTTGTTTTTGTTTTAGGATTAGGGTTATAAAACTAGGGTAAGTAGTTAAGATTTTGGGGTATTTTAATCTAATCCTTTGTCTATAAGGGTAACTTAGACTTTTCATACCTATTTAGACATCCCTTATAACTATATTTGGATAGTGTTAGTGTTTTGAAGTGCCAACAAAAACTCTGCAGTGCCAAAAACAGGACATAATTCGTTCAGCATTGCGAATTTCACAGTAGAGTTTTCTTTACAGGCAATGCCAGTGCCTTTCATCTACTTTCTGTTTTACATTCTGAACCATATTTTTCTTTTTTTGAAGAATTAAACGAAAACACAAACGGAAAGGTGTACAATTTGTAACATCCGAAATAACATCTTACCATTATTCTAATCTATAAGAAACGCCCACATGATTCTTCTACCTTAACAATACACAAGCAAGTTGCGGCAGAATTCCACCAACAAGAATCAAAGAAAATTAGCTCCCTCCTTAATTAATGAATAGCATCACCAATGTCTTATGGTATTCAGCCACAACTATCCTTGTCAATTTTGCTTCCCTTTCATTCATTTATACAACTCCTGCAGCAGAGTGTTTGTGATATGGAGAAAACGCCTTCACCCGGCAATATCTGCCTTTCGGAGAAAGGCGGCGCCTATTTTTCTTCTTACCATCGATTTCAGCTTCAGGTTCATAGCCTAACCCTTCTCTTCCTATACTTCTCACACACTGAAAAACTTTAACATCTCCCTTTGCATTCTTCCCGATCCCTCGCCCTTTCTTCCATCCATACCCGGCAAGCAAAGCCTCACCGTAGCCCTCGACAGGGCAATCGATAAACTCGTCAAGCCCACGGTCCTCAGGCAACTTCTCCATGTCCTCTTTGAATTTCTTCAGCATTAACTTTTCAATGGAACTAGGAACGAACACGCCCCCATTGTCATCAACGACCATGTCGTCTTCTCTTTCTCTAAGAGTTAACCCATATTTGAAAGAACCCTGATCACCAATTTCAGCAGCTGCTTCAAGCTCAAACCGGCTTTCAGGATCATCAGTAGGTTTAGCTTTTGTAATAATTTCAAGATGTTTCATCTTGTTTTCTAATGGATGGATTATGATTCTGTTTCGTTTATCATTCTCCTGGTTTGATTTCTCTTCTAATGGATTAATTCTAGATTCAAGTTTTGGTCTGGGATTCAGAGAAAACGATAGCTTCATGATTGTTGTAGAGAAACGAAATTAGGGTTTTGAAAAATACCTGGATTCTGACAGTAAGGCCGGAGTCTTTGTTCGAAAGAGCAAACTCTCGGCTCTGGCTCTTGCTGGGACTCTATATATAGGGAATTCACTAGACTGTCGGTTTTAGGTATCTGACAGGAACAGAATATAGAAATCCTTTTTTCAATTGGACTAACCACCTAAATCCTTTTGAATTGGGGATCAGCAACCAGAATTTATGGAATTACATAGTTATGGAGAAGAGTATTTATAACCTACTGACTTCTAAAAACAATCACCTAACATAAGAAACTAACAGAGAACTCTATTAGGAAATCAGCAGCAATAAGGAAACCGAGAACAATTCAGTAGTAAAGTGGTGTCGTATACCAACAGTTGTGTGGCTCACAAAATTCAAGTATGTTATAACATTCGTCTAAATGCGTTCAGCATTACAAATTTCACATTACAGTTCCCATCTACTTTCTATTTTACATTTTAAACAATATAATTAAGAGTATCTTAGAAATCAAAACGAACACAAACCAAAAACCTACAACTTGTAAATATCCGAAACAACGCCTTAACATTATTTAAATTTATAACGAGAAACACCCAAAGGATTCTACGTTAACAATATACAAGCAAGTTGGAGGTGAATTCCGGTAACAAGAATTAGAGGAATTGGCTCAATCTCTACAAGGCCGAATCTAATGACTAGGACCCCACAAGACTAAGAAGGAACGTCCTGTAGTTACCCGATGTTTCTGAATGAATAGCATCCGCCAAAGTCTTTCTGTATTTCTTCTGGTATTCAGCCTTTATATAGTACATATCGATTTCAGCTCTCGTCACAACTATCCTTGTCAGTATTGCTTCATTTGTTCCCAAGCCTTTCATTGATTTATACAACTCCTGCATGTGTTGATGAGTTAAGAATTGATCCTCTGATGTAATATGATTACAAACAAAAGACTTACCAGACAGGTATATGTAATAAAGAGCACACAATACCTTAGCAAAGAACTTGCCGGGGTTTTCTGCACATCTTACAATTGCCAAAAGGCCAGACAAGAATTTTCCAGATGTTTCACTCTTTATCGCCTGAAATAAGATAATACCATCAGAACGATCAAGTTTCTCAAGCAGGAAGAGAGCAAGGGATAAATGAAAAGGTCAAGAAAGATAGCAATACCTTTACAAGTGACTTCTTATACATACTGCGATAAGCATGACTAACAGCAGCCAAATGTGCCCTACTACGTCCGCTAAGAATGTGGATAAAAGTCTTCTCGTCAGTCCCTATTTTCTTCTCTCCAGCTCTGTATAAAGCTGTGGCATCTTGCTCTGCCATCATTCGATCAACTTCTGGTCCTTCATATCTAGGTACACTTAAGTATGCAAGTAGCAACTGTATGCCAGTGTTCGGTATCAAAATTACGAATTTATAAACATTTTTTACAAGTGGAAATCGAACTACTAATACTGCCGAAGCCAGTTATGCATACGAGTATACATAATTGGATAGAACGTATGCATCAAAACCTTATTCAGAATAACAGAAAAAAAAGAGAGAGGGAGACTAACCTTTTTATGATCCCCTGTTGTGTACTTTTCGACATCCTGCTCGAGCTGAATAAAATATCTTGAGTAGTATATATGCTTAAATGTTTGTATCTGGGTTGGGGTACGAGAACATATTACTTCAGTAATACATTGAAGATCGTTCACAACAAATGCCTGCCTTATTATTGTTGCATCTCGTGTCGCTGGATCATATAACCAGAGCAAAACAGCATTCTAAAACAAACATAAAAAAATGAGTTAGCTACAAATTTGTATTTTAAAACCAAGAGCCACACAGTGGTCTAGTGAATTCCGATACGCACCTTGGTGTCACCTTTAAGTTCTGAAGACAAACGTTTTTCAAGCTCTTCACCTTTCAAAGTTCTGTACTCTTGCTGGATTAAAGCACGCTGGGTTCCGTCACGATGAGAAAGGATATTAATAACTGTTGGAGTGTCACAACCAAATCCTACAGACAAACAAATAACAATTCTCATCAGTACAATGAACAGACCAATTTTTTTTCAATCTTTTTACAATGCACAAATCCTCTGCAATTGAAATGAAATTTATTGCACTTTCTTTTATTCATTGATGTCACCTATACCTATGTATTCTCAAGGCAATCAAAAGATATTCAGACAACCCAGTTTGGAAACAACTCCATAAAGCATGCTAACTAGGCCTAGGGACTAAGATTCCACATGAGATGGTATTTGAGATGGGCTTGAGGGCAAGCAGCCCAGCACATCTTGTATCTCAACCGTCCAACGGAAGCTGTCGCCGGCTGTGGGAGCTGCTCCACGGCACCCACAACCGGTGTCTCTGAAATAGAAAAACACATGACAACTCCAGGAAACAAAAAGCTATTCCGGCAGCCAACAAAAAGCTATTCCGGCAGCCTGGCTCTGGAAACAACTCCAGGAAGGATGCAAAATAGGGACTAGGAAATGGGGTTGAGGGCAAGCAGCAGCCCAGTACATCTTGTATCTCAGCCGGAGCTGTTGGAGCTCCACCGCACCAACAACCGGTGTCTCCAAAATAGAAACACATAACATGGAAACATACTACTAATGAAAGAGCCTAAAATCTACTACAATCTATTGAACAATGATTAATTAAGATTATTAGTTAAATGCCTAATAGATCCTTCAAATGGTCAATTTTGATTAATTAAGATTGTTGTACCTTTGAAAGCACGGTAGAGCTGCATAGCATCTTCACGAGGGTTGAATAACATAGGAGGAGGAGGTACTAGCGTCGACATCTCTTTCTTTCTTTAATTTCTCTCAGTCAAATTTTTTCTTCGATCAAAACAAGAAGACGAAGAACAATAAATGGATTGGGGTTGTTGATAGGAGAAAAGACGTGGCTGTGATTATTGCGCGTTTAATTAAAATTAAAGCAGAAAATAATGGACGCGTGTGCCAAATGAAAAGTGGAACTGCCTGCCACTAAATTTAGTAGTAGTCGGTATGAAATGTTGCTTTTGATCCAGAAAAAGGGTGTCACATTTATTAACTAAAAGAGTTTTAATTAAACACACCATAACCTAATTCTAGTAAAGGAGAAGAAGATTGCAGTTGTTAAATACTCCCTCCGTCCCACATAAATTGAGCTAGTTCTATTTTAATTTTGTCCCACATAAATTGAGCTAGTTCCATTTTATATCATAAATTTTCAAAACTACCCTTTCTAAGTCAAAAGAAGAGTGGTCCCATGAAAGAGAGTGAAAGTGGGATAATAACAATAGTTGAGGGTAAACATGAAAAAAAAAATCTCTCTCTTCCTTGCCTTAATAATTATGCAAATCCCAACTAGCTCAATTTATGTGGGACGGAGGGAGTATTTCGTCAGAAGATTGCAGTTGTTAAATATTTCGTCTCAATCTTAATTTAATGTTGACCTTCCAATTTTGTTTTTTGATAGATAACTGCATCTTTGGCCCTGTTCATCAGCAGAATGCATCTTTGGCCCTGTTCATCAGCATCAAGACCATTCATTCTCACTTTCCCCGGTATATCGCATGAAACACCAAACCTGGGGGACATAATTTGGAGGGGGGACTGAAATCAGACAAAATATTTTGCCTTGGTTTGGACCCCCTCCAAATCATGTCCCCCGCAGTCTTGATAATAATGGTTTGAATTTAAATCCCTTAATTTTACAATCTAATGGTTTGAATTTAAATCCTGCCTAAATTTGACCCCATTTGGGAGTATTTGGCCCCATGAAAAAATAATTCCGGCGGTTGTTATATAGCAAAATCGGAAAACCCCTTATAAAAGATGACTGTTTTACCCTTTCTCAATTAGTTGCTAATTACATGATTAGAGTCTAAACAAGATTAATTAGTCTTAACTCTCATATCAAAACAAGATTAAAAATTATCAAACATTATCAACCATGAGAATACCCCAAGTTATTTTAACCAAAATCTTGAATCTGAACAACGCACAATCGGTCTATATATATGGAAACTTAAGCCGATTATTCTTGGGTTCTCGAACAATCGGTTCATATTATTACCAAAGTAAGCCGATTGTTGTTACTCTGCCCAGAAATTTAACCAAATCAATCGGTGTATGTATGCACATTTATTGGCCGATAGTTTAAAAATAATCGGTGTAAATTAGTGAACATAAAGGACGATTGTGTACACAGGAGATTCAAATAGTTGAGCATTCTCAATCGGTGTATCTGAAGACCATCATAGGACGATTATGTGTACACAGGAGATTCAAATACTTGAGCATTATTAATCGGTGTATCTTAAAACCATCATCTAACGATTTGAAAATATGAATCTTTCTGGAAGTCGATAATCGTTTTTGGAAAGCATTATTATAGAACGATTGTATATTCTGACAATTTTTGGAGTAAAATTGCCAGACAATCGTTCTACGTATACACCAACGTAAACCGATTAAGCCATAAAAACTGACAGAAATCCAAGTACACAACCCACATTCATTCACATAAACTAGCAACCAAAGTTAGCATCCTACACAAACATACCAAAGTAGTTTAAATTCGAAACAACCAAAGTTAAAACAAGTTTTAAGTGTTTTCAAACTATTATGAGTTTAACCACGACCACGACCTCTTCCACCACCGCGACCTCCACGAGCACTGGTACTAGCACCTCGAGTCTTTTTAGCTGGTGGTGCGTCTTGTGTAGCCTCACCACCACCACGACCTCTTCCACCACCACGACCTCTTCCACCACCACGACCTCGTTTAGGCCGTGGTTCTTGTGCATCCTCATGTGCAGCGCTTGTTGTGGCTTCATCCCTCCTTGTCTTGCGCTTTGCCCTCTCCGGTGGTGGTTCTTGAGATTGTCCAAAAAGATCTCCTCGTCTTTTATTCTCCAGGTTCAACAATTGGTCTAGAGCTTTCTTCAAGATCCTCTCACTCCTCTTATCTATACCACCTTTCACAAGCACTGTCTCGAACTCCATGATCATTTTGCCGACTCGAGGTCTCTGTTTTAATCATACAACATACACTAAGTACATTTATATAATGATTAAAGTTAATAGGACACAAGTGAATACTTACATATACATCGATGGCTTCTTTTGGATCAGCAATCAACTTTCTATTATCAGGGCGTATGACATGAGGATGGGAAGTCCTCTTCAACCACTCCATATAATCAGAGTCGACCCAATCGTTCGGAGAGATAGGAGCATCAAGGCGGACCAAATGCTCAGCTCTGTTGTCCCAATCAGTGGATGAACAAGGAGGTGTGTGCACAATTACAATTGAACCCTCATAGGCCTTACTTTCGTCCCTATCCAAGTCACCCAATCCGAGAGCCTCTTCGATTGGTTCGTATTGTACACCACCACATTGACGAGCCACTCTTGTCGGATTGTAGAAAACATATCCGGTGGGGTGAAACAGAGGTCCAAAGTAACTCTGTATGCGGCTACGAACACTTGATCCTTCTTCCCTCCTTTGAATATAAGGATCAAAGACAACTTTCTCGACGGGCAAGTTGTCCAATCGAGTCCTGATCTCAATCAAGGTTCGACGTTGTCCCGAGGGCTTCCCATTGTACATATATTTGCTTCCTAGATAGTGTTCCTCTTTCCAATCGGGGTTGGGCAGCGCCCTTTCGGCAAACTCAGGGAAGTGCAGATATATGAACGCCTACAAGTGAAGCATGGGAGTATAAGATACTAAGTATACTATAATCTTTGGATAACGACACATGAAGGTACATGGATTACCTGAAGTAAAGGCATACTGCCCCCAATTTGATCCTTCATCGCCCTAGAAGCCTTTCTCATCTCATTCAACAAGAATGCAAGACAAGCAGTGCCCCATGAGATCTCATTCAACCTATCCAAGTCAGCCAAAAACTGCACATAGGTGGCATTCACCCGAGAACCAGATGTGTCGGGGAATATGACACTTCCCAAGATGTAGAGAATGTACGCAGTGGCTGTCGCAGTGACCCGCTCGGGAGGCAACTTGCTCTCCTCATGTAGCCGCAGAGTCCCCATGAATTGGTCCCTCAGAGATTTCAATTGGAATGTCTTCGACCTTTGGTTTCCAGACCACATCTCTGTATTGGTCTTCTCCTTGTTCCAACCCAATTTGGCTTCGGTAAAAGCATAGATAAGATCCCAATGAAGGTCCTTGGCGAAGGCGGAGTCGGTGGGGGCGCCTTCCACGTCCTTGAGGAAGTTCATGTCCTTGGTAAAGCCGATGCTCCTAACTGATTTGCCTTCAATACTTAGACCTGTAATCTCATGAGCATCATCCGGAGTGATGGTCATCTCGCCAAAATGGAAGTGCATAGAATCTGTCTCCGCATAATACCTCTCCATGAAGGCAGAAACAAGTGGTTTGTCATATCCAACTGTGGAAGTACTGGCAATGGCAGGATACAACCCTGAGTTCTTGACGATCTCTACCACTTGAGGGGCTTCACCGCTAGCTAACCACGCCTCCAAAGCTTCAGGATCCTCA
>JAJJMA010089805.1:0-10939 GCA_023529015.1 Papaver nudicaule
GGGTGTACTGTGTAAGATCTAACCATTGGGATTTTACACAGTTACATCCATGCGCGTTTTGTTTAGAGATTTCTCTATTACACAGAGAAATGAATGGGAGACAGAAAAGCAGAGAAATCAATGGAGAGAAAGGAGAGGAGAGGTATCAGAGAGGAAGGGAAACTGAGTGTAGCACACATAAACGATTTTCATTATGAATTGAATAAACTGTGGGTCATCAGATCAATTAGGAAGGCAACTTTTCTTTGTGATATTGTATGCAGTCTCATCACAAATCCCAGAACTGAATAAACTTCTTTTGGATCGATATATCACAAATCTCCCTTTTGAACTCTATGTTATTGTATCCAATCAATCAATCAAGTTGAATCTCATCTTAATTCCATCCAGATGATGGAAACATCATGAATAAGGGGTTATATTGGTTTTTAGCTTTTAGGTCAGCGGGACTTGTTAATAAGACTAACATATTGCAATAGGTTATCGTTAAGAACGGTGAAAAGATGAAAATTGAGATCGTGCACATAAACAAATCGGTGTTCATAAAAGCGTAACCTGTCTTGCTTGTTTTTTATTTATTAACATTTATTCAATCTTTTATCACCTCTTGATATGGCTGGTTTGTCTTCTCCTCAATTCATTTTAACCTTTCCAGTTGTAAGCACTGTTGTAAAATTGTAATCCTGCTTAATAGCCTCTTCGTCAAAATCACTCGAAGTAGCTTGCGACATCATTTTCTCCAAATTTTTCAACGAAATAACCTTTTTTTCAACTCTTTAAAAGAAACAATGCTCTGTGTATGAAGAATTGCCTCAATGGACCAACATTTCATACCCTCAGCCTTATCATCCCATAGTTTGCTTAAGGCTGAAGTTTTAGGGTCATTGCATAAGGTGAGTAGTGGTTGTACCACAATAGAACTTGATTGTTTCTCGTGACTGCAATTGGTGTAAAGAATTTCACTTCACAATGTATGTATACTATAAACTCCTTGCTCCAGTGTGACGAACTTTTGTCATGGCCAGATTACAGTCTATGTTAGTGCTGGAAGGTTTATAGTTTCTGTGAACCAAGTACAGATTCTGAGAACGACAATACCAATGAAATCAATACTAAATGAACAAACCATACAATGAGAATTGTGAAGAGGATAAAAGCAACTTTTATATGTATTTTAAGCAAAATGGTCTAGTCCTGATTTATCATGAGGACAGTGTTGGGCTACCCATTCCTAAATACGTAACCATTAAAAAGTAGAAACAAATGTAAGTGTAAATAACTGATGTTAGGTGTCGGTTTAAGTAATACAAAGGTTAAACAGTCATGCCATTGATACATTTCTGAGGTGTGCACACAGAAGTTCTGATTACTCCAACTTTCTCTTGTCACTGTTGATGGACTTGGGTGACCCTTTGTATCTTAAAATGACTAACAACTAGATATAGGTTCATAAATGTTGAGGAAGAAAAAGTAGGGTTCCAAGTTTAATTACAACTTCTTATAGAAAGGAGTATGCACAGGTGGAGCATGCACAAATAGTAACAACAAATGCCAGCGCTGCACATCCTTTTTTATATACCCAGCATTATTCTTTTACGAAAAATATTAAATTACATCAAGAACTTACCGATAAAGTTTCAGTTCATATATCTTGCACAGGAAACATACTAACTTTTCAAGAACTCCACCTACAACACATGGAAATCAAACATCCCAATCATTAATAAGAAATTCATTAAGATCCATGGAGTCTCTACCTTGGAAATTTTAAGTCCATTGAATGCTGAGGTTAACCTTCACCAGTGTAACAGTGTTCGCATCCTCATGTATGTATGACCTATGAAATACTGCAGGGATATATTGTTCGATTTTGTATCCATCACTCAGGAAAGGAAAAAGGCATCAATAGATATTATGCTCAACCATTACTCGATCTATCACAGTCAGGCCTTCAGCTGACAAAAGAGCTTCCTGCCAAACCACATAAAGATAACCCGTGAGATACTTACAACAGTTCATCTTCACAATAACAAAAGTACCACAAACAACAGGTTCCTTTTAAGGCATTCTTTGAAAGAAAATCAAGCAATGGTTTACGGTTTATTAGTGCTTACAACCATAGCTCATACATTAATCTGCAAAGTCAAGAAGAATATAGGAAAAAAGAATTTATAACTTGAAGTCTATTAACTTCAAAAAGCATGGCCATCGAAAATCTCTGGAAACTTTTATAAAACTGACAAATGTAAATTCCACGCTTAAAGGAAATAGCTTTAGCATACTTTGAAACCCCCTTGGAAACCTCCTATTGGAAAGTAGGTAACATCAATATCAACGCCCTATATCACGCAAAATTGATTAGGTAGCTGACATTCTTGCATCTGATAGCAAATCAAATTCTGGAAGGGAAAGCACATTAAACTCATAAAAAAAAATCAGGAACTGGTTTTACACATTGACATTAAACGAAGGCACTCCTAGAATTTTAATAATAAAAAACCGAAGTTGATCACAGACTGAATAGGAGGTGAAAGATAACCAATTAGTGCATAGTCATCATGCAAGATAACAAAGGTAACAATAGTAAAGCATGAGTCCACAAAATCGAATGACTAAGTATGAATGATGGATAGTCATGGAACATAGTACATAAAGTTGGCAAACTAATCAAAAGACCCCTACTATGTGTCAAAATATGATGCACTTATGGGAGACATCAGTCATTGAATGATTATGAGAATAAGGTTTGTGTGGAATCCGTAAATCAAAACAAAGAATAATGAGTAATAGGGTTGATTAATTCAGAAAAAGAAAGACACGGAGAAAAACGACATGAACGGAAAAACGACTGGATTAACTCCAATATTGTAATCAAAATCGAGTTTATAAATCAAATTAATTGCATGCGATGAAACATCATACCTTATGAAACAAATATTAGGTGTCACCAACACACAAAACTTCGTCACCATTGGTTTACCGGAAAAACAAAAGCAGCGAGACGAATCAGAGAGACTGCGGCTGTAGTGGAGAGATGAGATGTTGCGGGTTAGGGATTAGGTTTTTACAGCACGGGTCACGGGTATAGTTTAAGAAGAATTGATGGGCCTAGTTATTTTGGTCGGTGTAATTTATTAGCACATAAATCGAAATATTTTGATTGGTCAAAAACTTTTATGGTGGGGCCGCGAGCTCTAATATTCGAGTTTTGTTCAACTTTTAACGTGGATGAGTTATTTGGTATTCCTATTATTGTTTTAATTAATTTACATTAATTATGTAATTTTTATCTCACAAAATTGAATTGATCCTTATTTCCAAACAAGTCTTAACTTTCCTTAAAGTTCTCTTTTAAAAAAAATTCCTTCGAGTTCGAGAAAATATATTTCCAAAAACATAATTATACCTTCTGATGTCAAAAAAATGGGCATCAACAAACTAAACACTCAATACCATCCCTCACTCCACACTGAACGGGAGCGTTACCTACTTTTCTATTGGTCGGGTGAAAAAAACTTGGAACGTGATTGGCCGGACATTTTATAATCATATTTTTGATTGCCTGGATATTTTCGGCCGTTCAGGTGTTTTCAAATCTGTAAGATCAATGGATATGAATCAATGAGATTCGCTCACCCACACGGGTGAGAAAGGTCTCCACTGTAGTTGGTCGATAATTGTAATTTTTATGTTACACTCCGTTTACACATTTTTTTTAAAATCTACACCGTTAGATATATGGCTTACTTATACTATTCATATAGGAAAAATAAAAAACAATATACGATTTTTTTTGTCAAAAAAATAATAAAAGGAACAAATCTTCGAATCTCTATCAAAGATCTTTTCTTACTAAAAAAAAAAAGTGAAACAAAAATGGGAGAATAAAAAAACCTAGATTTTTTTTTTTTTTTTTGTAAGAAGAAGAACCATTTAAGAAAATAAGTGGACTCACGCAATAAATTAATAAAAATAAGAAGAGAAACCATTTTTAAAATCAAGCGGGTCATTCCTTATAAAGATTTTTTTCCTATTTTACGCGTGTAAATATAATGAATACGAGGAATATATTCAGAAAGTTTGCTCTATCTCTTTCTTCAAATTCTTTTCTTTCTTTCTTATGTCATCGTCTGTTTGTTTGCAAGCCCTAATCTTCGAATAACAATAGTAAAATCAGTCTTTCTCTTTTATCTCTTTGTTCAACTCTTTTTTTCTGTGTTTTTTTTTCTGATTTCTTTTATAAGTGCACTTTTTTTTCTATTGATTTTGCAGGTAATTGAACAGAAATTAGGGTTTGGAATCCTCATTTAAATCTCCGATCAAGTGTTTATTTTCTCAAATCTTATTTCATTAGGTAGATTTATATTTGGTGTTTTTTCTTATTCTTTTTTTTGTGCTGTAATCTTACTAAGTAAGTTCGGCAAATTATAGATGTTCCTCTATGCCTACTTGAGGTCAAACCAAGATTTTTATGATTTGAGGAGTACTGTTTTTTTGTTTCTGATTTGAGGAGTGATGTTTTTTTTTGTTTCTGATTTGCAGGTTCCACAAGAGAAATATCAAGAGGATTTCCAGGAGGATTGTTGGCCAATAGAATAAGGAATGGGCGTTAGACTACATTGATCATTTTGGTTTGTTGATAGCTTTCGTTTTTACTTGCAGGAATTGGTGGAACTCATAGCATGGTAGCAACATAATCGAAGGTGACAAGTTAGACACTTAGAATCTATCAATTTGAAGTTTATACAGCATTTTCAGTTGATATCCATAGACAGATGTTGTTTTGGTTGCATTCAGGCCCTGACCATTAGATTATTTGGTCGACTTTTCAAAGGATCTGAGGCTATTGTGGTTTCCCCAGTTAGTATTAACACAGTAGATAATGATGATACAGTTTGTCCGACTATACTTCACCTGATGCTTTATCTAGCCAAAATTGGTATTTGCATAGTTGTTGTGATTGTCGTCCTGAATATATGCGTTATCTGAGCCAGTTACCTTAACGTGTTTGCAAAACATCATCGTTGATAATGTGTTAACTAACTTTGTAGGATGTCCCTAGCTTTGCATCTCAGTTCTGAATAGTTGGAATCCAAGCATTTAAAGGAACCTGCGGTTGGAATAATCACTCAAACTCTGGGAAATGGTGTTGGTAAGTTAAGTGTTTTAAGTATTTTTGACATTAACACTTACAACCAAGAAACCCCCTCTTAAGTCTCGACTGCTTTCAAAAAAAAAAAAAGATGTTTGGCTACAACCCAGAAGTTCAAAGTTATATGTAAGTTTTATTGACAATGATAGTGCCAACAATGGTTTATGCAGTTGGAAATAGGGAAATTCCTTTGGTAGCATCTGAATCAACAAATTTTTGTAGTAAGAATCGGTATATAGTAGGTATGGTTTATGTAGTTAGCACCTTGCATGTCTTGAAACTCACCTACCACCTTATCTGTCATGATACTCACCTTGCCCTGAACAAGTTTATTAATAAGAGGTTGAGAGTGTTAACCTAGCTTAATTAGTTATAGAAGTATCCTTTCTGGACAACTCTTTTTCACCCCCAATCTGCCATGTCCAAGAGTCCTGCCATACTTTTGGTGTTGTTCACGCGCCCTTAACGTAATTTTTTTTGACCAATTTGTTGTAATTAAGTTTAGGTGGTTTTGTAGTTTCAACAAGATTTTGCATACATAGAGAAATACCTTTATACATGTAATGCTGTATATAAAGGGGATTTTTCAAAACTCCCCTTATCAACTATCACTGAAGTAATCTTCTTATACCAAATTATTGGTTTGTGGTCAAATTGTTGAAACATGTAGATCTGTTATTCTTTGGTTTTTAGTTTTGAACTTCACAGGACTGAATCTTTTTCAGGTGGTCATTTAGTGGAATTGGTTATTCCTGCATTTTTTCAAAAATAAAATAAAAAATCATCCAAATATTTAGCATCAGCAACACTTTCTAGCATTTTTTCAGCAAGTGTAATTTTATGAAACATAAAGTAAACAAATTACAGTTTACTGATACTATTAATCAATACTCATTGACAATTCGGATGGAAGAATATGAGTGTTTGCATTTGCTGAAACCTTTCCCTATGGCGAGTCAGGTTTAGGGTTTTAAAGGAACCCTTGATAATAGGATGAAGGATTCTACAGAAGGTAATCATTTACATCATCTATCAAGTACCAACCCTATCACCTGTTAGTCTCTTTGGCCAACTACTATTTTTTTTTCACAGTCCACTTTCTTTGGCATTTTTTCCCTGACTTATTTGTTTTTTGAAAATTTATCGCCAACTTTTGTTGTTCAATATGGATTCTCATAGTTGGTAAATTTTCGAGTTGTAATGCTTTAGGAATCGATAACAATGAACTGTTAAACTTCTTTCAAGTGGTGGCAGACCCTAACGTAACTCATGTAAACCTTTTTATATGTTTCTCTATGCCATATTTTGTTGCTTAGTACTCAGTGTACGGGTCTACAATATGAGAAGAAATAACAAGGACTGGACTTTGGGCGTGGCCAAGCAAAGGAAAAAGAAATTGATTGCGATGGCTGGTGAGGTAGAAAAGTTTAGAGTGGAGATGGTGAATCCTGAAAAGAGAGCACGAGCTCTCGTTGCTGCTGGTAATGTAGGTCTGTCTTTGTATCAAGCTTAATAATGTCTTTGGTTTCATGTGTGTGTGAGGGTTTTTATTTTGTTTTTTGCTTGGGTTTACAGATTTGTAATTCAAGGTGATTCTGAAATAACAACGGTATATATTCATTGAAGCTCCGTATATTCTAAATTGTGATCAGCGAACATTCTTCTTTGTTCTTGACAAAGTGGAGCTCATACTCAGAAGTTCATGTTGCTTATGACCTCAACATGTGCAGGTAAGACAACCAGAATTCTTTTATTGAAGTATATATAATATATGTATAATGCAGTTGGATTAACCTATTTAGTTATCTTTTTGTGGTTTATGGTGGACCTTTTAGCGGTCTTCAAACAATAGATGCACCTGTTTTAGTAAAATCAACTGAACTTATGTACCGAATTAAGTTTCATAGTTGGTAATTATTTATCAATACCGTCTTCGTGATAATGGATATATTAATACCTGCTACTCGTTTATGATCTTTAACCGTCCATAATAGATGTAAAATTTTAAATTAATAACTCAATGAGTGAAATTGTCTAACAACCACCAAGGTGTTAAATGTTTATATAGGTGAACCACAAGAGAGAAAACATTCTCTTGAGTCGTTGAGAATTTTAGAATGAAGGTATTTATGGTTACCGCGCTTTTACTACTAATCTCATCTTCAGACCTTTGGGGGAATCATAATAACATTTTCTCATCGATTTCTTTCAGAATTACACATACTACTAAATTCATAAGCTCACTCCCAAACTTGGGTTTCCTGTTGATGATTCACAATTGGTGCTATATCTTTGAGTTCAAATGCCTCTTCTATTGTCCCTGCTGAAGAAGATAACACAACGACGACGGATCTTGATGTTAAATGTACATAGCATGTAAGTTGCTTCCTTTTGAATTTCTTGGTTTATTGCTAAACTACCTTTTATCAATTGAATGGTGCAAGTTAAATTCAGCAGTTGGAAATGATGAGATTATTGTATTTTCTTTTAGGTTTCAAGAAACACTTGCCCTAGATTGGTGTTGTAATTCATGGCTTTGGACCAAGCAGGTTTTGTATATTAGTTATACTGCTTTGAATTTTGGAGTTCTGCATTATAAGTATCTAATTCTTATGTGATCAGTCATTGCTATATCTATCTTATGCCGTTGCATTGCATGATATGGTCATATTTAGGTGATAAAGTTTGTTTATGCTAGCTATTTATCATCTCTTCTTCCACATTTTCCTTGCACTTCATTTCACAGTGTAGGTTAAGTTAACCTGGTTAACCACGGATCTGTGGCGCAATGGTAGCGTGTCTGACTCTCCGTCAGAAGGTTACGTGTTCGACTCACGTCAAGTCCATTCCCAGTATTTAATCGCGTTTTATAAATTGTGAGTAAGAAGAGATGTGTTCAATGCCCAGAGGTAATATCATATGCTTTGCCTATTCTGTCCTCATTGCTAATAGACCGATTTCTATGGATATTTTTTATGAAACTCATTTCTGAGATTTTATTAGATATTTTATTACATGGCCGTTTTTGAAATCTCATATTTATCAGTTTTCATGGATACAATCTTGATCCAGTCTGCTATTAGACTACGTTGCACGTATAAAAAATAGCAAGACACTGATACACATCTTTGCATGTTCCAGGTGTGTTAAATATCTCTTTGTTTTTAATGCTTTTATTTTTGAAACAACAAAACTTTCTTCATCTTTGTCTTTCATTGGTATTGTTGTTGTCGTTGTTGTAGCTGGTGTTATTTTTTGTAGGTTTGTAGGTCATGGCAAGAACTTTTCATTTTTCGTTCAACGTTATCTGATTTCTTACTTCTTTTATCAGAAATGAAAATAATTCTAGGAGTGGGTTTCTTTGACATAGAAGTCACGTATCAAAAGGTTGATATATATATAAGCTCCCTATTATTTGTATAGTTGGTCAAAGTTCCGATGATTTTTTTGTTTTGTTGTGAGTAAAGTATCTTAAGCCTACATGGGCATTAATTAATAATATTATATAAAACTCGATCGATGATGCAGGCTACTAAAGAAATTCAAGCTCTTTGTGCTAAGGAACCGGAGATTCTGGTTTTGAATTCTTAATGTGTACTTAAGAGGAAGGGGGCTTTCTTGGTGATCATCCTGTTTAACTTTACTTAGGGCAATATTTTGAAAGGTGGTAGGAGAAATAGTCCTTTGCTCTCAAGCCACTAATTGACCCATTACGTAGTGGTTTTTATTTCTTATTGCTCGGTTTAGGAAATGGGTTGAACACAACGTTCATAGGTTTCAGTAAGCAAATTACCTTTTCTTAATTTATTGTCTCCCGCCTACACTTACTGTCATCTCTATGGTTCTGATTATTATGCTAATTATGGATTACGAATAAAAAGTGTTAATGAAACAGTCTCTGGTGTCCATCGATTTATATCTGAATATTTTCCGGTTCATGCATAAGTTCTTCGAGTTTCTGCTTACTTACCCATTTTGTAGTGTATTTTTATTTTTATTTTTATTTTTTCAATTCGTGCAGTCAAGGGGCGGTTCAGAGATGACTTGGTAACTCTTTTGGTTATTTTGTGAGCAGGATCATGGACGACAAGGATTTTGCTGGATTGTAGTAGAGTTTGGAAGATTTAAATGTAATCACGCCATTGAAGGACCTATATCGTTTGTTCTTATACTTAAAACAAAAATGTATCCAAAAAATATCGAGTCAGAAGGTAAAATTCTTCACAATCGTTTTCTATCATTGTACTTACGTTTAAGTTTGGTGGAACTATAATATTTTTTTATAATAATCTAATCATTTTTGTTTGTGACTGAAGTTTCAGAAGAAAGTAGGACTCGGCATATGGCAGCAAGTGGGCTCATGAGAATCATTCAATTGCTGCTAACTCGGATGGTTCAAGTTAAAGTTGTTTCCCACGCGTCCATGAATGTCCAGTTATCCCTCTTATAAAACCTGAATAACTTGCTGACACACTCCCCTGTGTCATTAGGAACAATATCTTTCCAAAACTAAGAATGAGTGATGAGTGATGAGTGATGAACACAGTGGAAGTATTAATGTTTAGTTTGTCAGACGTACCAGAGCCACCAAGTCACATTCAAGTAGGACATGCAATCAGTATGTCATGCAACACAGGTTCTCTTTGATCTAGGTATTATCTCAAAACAGAAAGGCTGATTTAGGGGCCGGAAAAAATGATAGGGAGACCGGATAATAAAACAAAATAGAGCTATTTCTAAGCTTTTTCAAAAACCCCTTATCTGATATATTTTCTTAAATACCAAAATATCCCTATTTAATTAGAACTAATGAATCAGATTAGTTTAACTAAACTAAGATTTGTGCTCTAATCTTTCAAATCACGTATTTTGTCTTTACAAACGATAAAGAAAATCTAGTTTAACTAAATTAGATTTTGTGATTCCAGAGCCTATTTTCGGCTCAATTTTAACCCAGAATCCAGCCGAAAATTGAAATTTCGGTTGGGTTGTGTTCTTAATCCAACCGACAATTTTCGAATTTGGAGAAAATTAGATGTACAGTAAATTTTCGTCCAGATGATAGTATCAAAATCCATACGAAAACAAAGTTCAACAAAATACCAATTTTTTAAATTTCGTCTGGATATTTCATACCAAACGCAACCGAAAATTAAAAAAATTTCGGCTAGGTTTTTCAAAATTAAGCCTATTTTCGGTTGCATTGGCTGCGACACATTTGGTAACTTATTTTTCGTCTGGTTTTGTTGCATGAAATACAGACGATAATTGATTTTCGTCTAGATTTTTAGGGTTTCACCCAGCCGAAAATCACTCTGAACTATCATTTTTAACCATTCAAAAGAGGAATCAAAGCATAAATTTCGTCTGGATATTTCATACCAAACGTAACCGAAAATTAAAAAAATTTCGGCTAGGTTTTTCAAAATTAAGCCTATTTTCGGCTGCATTGGCTGCGACACATTTGGTAACTTATTTTTCGTCTGGTTTTGTTGCATGAAATACAGACGATAATTGGTTTTCGTCTAGATTTTTAGGGTTTCACCCAGCCGAAAATCACTCTGAACTATCATTTTTAACCATTCAAAAGAGGAATCAAAACATAAAAACTTAATCATAGACAAAATTAAACAACGGGAGGAGACGATGAAGAAGAAGATAAAGAGTTGAAAGAAATTGAAACTGAAATCAGTTTCTTTGTTTAGGTTTTTGTTAATCCTTAATTTAAAAGGGTAACTTAGACTTTTCATATCATTTTGACACCCCTTATAACCCCCTCTAGGATAG
>JAJJMA010089829.1:0-29063 GCA_023529015.1 Papaver nudicaule
TCTTGAGAGTTGGGAAGCACAGGTAGGAGATTGAGACCTTAGTGGTTGAAATCGGAGTAACCTGTAACCTTGGTAACCTGATCACGTTCTTGTCTATTCTACGGTCCTTCTCTTCTGATATAGGCCATTCAAGAACTGATACGTTACACACAGGGTTTCAAAAGGAAGCAACGCACGGCTGCATTCGGTGTTGTAAGACCTAGTTAGCTCCAGTTGTATAAGTTTCTTAAGTGATTCTTTTTACAACTGAGGTAGAGACATGTTGGGCATAGTTTACTCGGTTTACTTGTCAGCCCCCGCTTGTAAGTAGATTTCCGTATGACCTGGAGCAATCCGAAGGAAGTCACTTTGTGTATGTCAAACTGATAGAGGACAGTTCAAACATACAGTGACAATTGAGGTTGCAAAGCCGGAATTGTTGACACAAGCCTTTAACAGCGGTTAAAGCAACTCCTAGGCATGTAACGGACGTCATCTAGGGGAATCAAGTGCGTGACGATCTGTGGGGGATCTAAAGACGTAAGGAGTGCGATAGTAGCCAGTTCGCTTGGAGGGTGGAATTGGTCTCTGCTACATCCCAGACCGAAGTCTTATAATAGGCTAGTGTTTGTAGTCAGTTTGTACTGTGCGGTGTTCATTCTGGACGAGGTCCCGAGGTTTTTCTACAAGTTGTAGTTTCCTCGTTAAAAAAAAACTCTGGTGTCTTGTGTGCTTTACTTTCCGCATTATATTCTCTGATTATATAATTAAAGCAAACACAAGAAGTACGTTATTAATAAACCTGATCGTTGTCCTCAATCCATCCCTTGGATTTACCAAGACCCTGTCTTGCGTTGGACTGATCCTTGTGATCCAAACTCAGGTTAACAAATCTGGATATTGATTTTTGAGATCGTCCAGATCTGACCATAAGTCTCACGAGCCCAAACGAAAAGTTGGTTGTATTTCGGTACCCCTGCTTTTTTAATAGGTATCAAGTTGGTATCAGAGCGGGTTAGCTCTTTTTTAGGGAAGTACTGTGGTTTATGGTCTTCACTAGATCTCTCTACAAGAAGCTTGGTGAGTTACTCGTAAAGCATGATGACGTTAAGAGGACAAGGAACCCTAGGATGAATCCAGGCGAAACACCTAAGGGTGATGATACTCCGAAGACTACTGAGGAGTAGGTAGCTATGCTACAGAATGACATGAAGTCAATGCAAACTACTCTTGAAGATTTGAAGAATTGTATTCTTTCCAATACACCCAAACCAAAGGCAAAGAAGAGTAAGACTCCATCTGTAGCTTCAGAAGGTAAGGAAGAAGAAGAAGAACAAGAGGATGAGGAAGAAGAATACTTAGAGGAAGGATAAGATGAAGCTTCTAAACAACCTAAAGAAACCAAACCTCTTGGTAAGATACATAGTGATAATCTGAAAATCGATTTCCGTGTCGAGATTCCATACTTTGATGGGAGTATCGACGTAGAGAAATTGAATGATTGGATAGAGCGTCTAGAGACATATTTTTCCTTTGACAAGTTCAATCAGGGAAAAAGATTGCTTGTGCGACATTGAAGCTACAAAAGCATGCTCTAATATGGTGGAAAGCTTATAGAAGACAGAACCAAAGAGCATTGTCGTAGAAGAAGTTCAAGGAAGTCATAAGGAAACAATTTTATCCGGCTGGCTACCTCGAAGAAAGATGGATCAAGTGGCACCACTTGAAGCAATCATACAACCAATCCGTGCAAGAATATACTTCGGAATTTCAGAACAAAGCTATGGTTTTATATTTAGACTTAGGAGATAATGCAAAATATATTAAGTATATCTCTGGGCTCTGTGAGTATATACAGAAGGAGTTGAAGATGTTTTCAGTCGATACTATCACTAAAGCAAGCATAAAAGCTTTTGCCATTGAAGGCAGGCTTAAGAAATCAGATTCGATGGGAAATCCTAAGGGAAAATCTGGAGGTACCGCCGTTGAAGGAGATGAAAGAAGCAACGAAGAAGGGAAGTTCTACGACAGAGGAGGTTTGATTTGCACATTCTGCAAACAAACAGGGCATATTGTAGACAAGTGATGGGAGAAGCATCCTCATCTAAAGCCAAAAGGGGTGCAGAAGAGAGAAGCTAAGAAGACAACACTAGTCGCTCAAACTCCAAAAGAAGTCCAAGGGCTAACATAACCTATTTCAACGCTTTCTCTGATGACAGGCGCAATGGAAGGACCTACTAAAGATGATCCTAGGGAACGACTCTTCATAGTGAAGC
Organism: Papaver nudicaule; assembly: GCA_023529015.1. Lineage (NCBI taxonomy): Eukaryota > Viridiplantae > Streptophyta > Magnoliopsida > Ranunculales > Papaveraceae > Papaver > Papaver nudicaule. The sequence goes on from JAJJMA010089829.1 coordinate 2,256, forward strand.
TGCAGGTTAAGACATTACTGGTTGATGTTGTTATTGACCCAGGAAGTCATAAGAATTTACTTTCAAATTCTTTGGTACAAAAGCTAGGTTTGAAGACATTTAAACATCCAAAATCATATCCGTTAGGGTGGCTTCAAAAGGAAGGAGGATTACAAGTTACACAACAGTGCACGTTTAATTTTGATCTTGGTGAGTCCTACATTGACGAGGTTATATGCGACGTAGTTCCATTGGATATTTGTCAGGTTATACTGGGTAGCCATTACTTATGGGACAAAGATGATACTCTATATAGAAGGGAGCAGAAGTACACCTTTAAAAAGAAAGGTGAGATTTATGTAATTCGGGCTATAGAGTCTCCCCTTGAAGGAGCGAGTCTGATTACATCAACTCAGGCTAAGCGGTTGGTGAATGCTACTATGAAATTTATTCTACTTGCGAACCGCTCTCTTGAAGAGAAGCCGAGTAGAGTTTGTTTGGAGAATCTAACCAAACGACTAGAAGACAAACTATGAAGGTTGAAGCGTTTCGATCCACCATTATCAAATGGAGGTGATAAGATGATCTTGCCACGAGCAAAAGACTTTTGGTTTGTTCGGGAAGAACCACTCAAGGAGAATTGCATTATGGAGCTAAAGACACGACGGGGGGAGAAGAAGACTTTCCAAATTAGACGTCACTGAAAAGGAGGGGATACCGAGATACACCACCAACTTTTACGTCCGTGAACTCTGTTAATTATCTTACTTGAACAATCTCACAAATTAATATTCAAGTATTCACCTGAGTAATCTCAAAGGTTCTATAATCAACAATTGGATATGTGCAGTACTTTTAATTTTATAAATATAATGTGGAAGATAATAGTAATGCACGACACAAGAAGTTTTGTTAACGAGGAAACTGCAAACCAGCAGAAAAACCCCGGGACCTCGTCCAGATGTGAACACCCTCAGTATTAACCGAATACAGATGCTAGCCTACTCTCAAACTTCAGACTGGAATGTATCGAGACTGAATTAACCCTACAAGCAATTCAGCTACCAATGTGCTCCTACGTCTCTTGGCTCCCGCAGAAACCTAAGTACTTGATTCCCCTAGATGATGTCCTTTACAGGCCTAGGAGTTGCTCCACTTCCCTTCGTGAAGATTAGCGCTACCCGACCTCTAACAGGACGCCTAAAAGTATCCAAGTAATTAAACAAGAATACGATTGTGATTTCCGTTAGACTTAAAGTCAAGGTTAATGGAAATCTGTTTTACTGAATAGGGCTTATTGATCTAGCCTAAACAGTTTTACCTCCTAACACTTGACGAACTTAGTATGAAACCTAGTTCGTGAATTTGCGTTACAAAACTTCTAGGGTTTACGATTCAAGATCTACCTTACGAAGTTTCTATCAAATCTTGGTCATGATAAGATTGAAAGAATTCAATCGACCCAAGATACATGATCAGGAATTTAACTTCCGACCTGTGCTTCACGATCCTCAAGTGAAGTCTTTCAATAGTCGTAGTCCAAAAGGACTTCGAGATGACGACCAAACTTTATGCAAGGATACACAGATGTGTAGAGGATTGTAGTTGTATCTTGCAGAAGGTCATCTATTTATAGTGATCATCAAGGGAGGCTTTGCTTAAAAGTTAAGCAACCTTGAGTAGGGCTCAAGAAAGTTCCGGATCTAAAAAGTCCATAGCTTGAATACCCATTCTCAATCTTCTTCTAACTTTGGACAAGGCCAATGGTTAAAGAAGACTCAACCTTGATTGAAGGTTTGCAACTTCTGGTCCAAAACATGTTGAACGTTGCGTGGATTAAGTAGTTTAATTCTATGGGCTAAGTAATGACAAGTCCGAGAACTAATCATTCCAAAACTGAAAACTTCATATAATCAAAGTTTGAAGTTTTCCATGGCTTATGTGTACGCGTTCACAGAGCTGTCATTTGGAGTTCAGGAGAAACCGTGAACTCGTATGTACGCGTTCATGAGCGCGTTCATACAGACTCGCTCATTCTCAGGAATGCCTTATGCAACATATGTACGCGTTCACCATTGAGGTCATTTCATGAGACAATTTAACTTATTCTACCTATACATATTATCACGGTTGTGACAAATGCAAAGGCGAAGAATCCTAGAATACCTTCGGATCTTATAAACAACATCATAGACTATTGATACGATAGAATGGTAAGTATGAAATATGGAAAGGAAAAACCTTTCTAACCTTTAGCGAGGACGTTATGATTTATCAAGTAGTAAGCTTCAGTCTTCGTCTTCAATGGTCTTCGTCTCGATTACCTAAAACTATCCTAGTCCGAGTTGTAGAGTAAACTTATCAAGGATTGTGTTTTTGTCATCTAAACTTGACAACTGACTGGAGATAGCAATATCAGTGGGTTCAACCAAGCAATGCTCTAACAATCTCCCCCTTTGTCAATTTTAGTGACAAAACCAATCTTACATATGGTTTCAAAAAGTAAAATCTTTTAGCCTTAACCATAATGTACTTGATCTTCTTGTAATCTTCAACGTCTTCATATAAGAGTGTTCCTGCAAGTGAAGATTCAAGGTAGAGATAACAAACTACAAAGTCACCACACATCTTGGTTCTAGAAGGACATAGTCCAACAAGAGTTTGTTATGCAATTGAGTAGTATATAAAACTTGTAAGCATATTGCATCGATGCTTAAAGATACTACACAATATGATATGTTCTCCCCCTTACTAAATACACTAACTTTTGCTTTGACATGACAAGCACATCGATTTTACTCCCCCTATGCAAATGCCGTAGACAATTGTCGTAGTAGATAGAAAGATTTTACTCCCCCTTACTACAAGATTTCTCCCCCTTTTTGTCACAAAAATAGATAAAAGAAAAAGAAAATAGTTATCCTCAATAATCAATGTAGACAAAGGTAAACATACCTGATACGAGAGATAAAAAGATGCAATTCTCTCTCAATTTCCACAGCCGCACACCCCAAAAAGATATTACCATGAAGCACAAGTTCAAAAGAACTCTCCCCCATAATGTGTCATTCCATAAGGAACAACGCGACTTTGCTCATTTAAAATTTGATATGAGTAAGACTTAGATTTGATAGAGTCTCTTTTACTCATCGGATGAGCTTATGTATAGGAAAAATTTAGTAATACTCAATTTTTTCATTAAGGATCTTTCAATTTGAAAAACTCGCATGCCTGAGTAAAAAGCAACAATGTTTTCCAGAATATGTATGATTATTGTGTCTCGAATTTTCCCATATAACTAAGTTTATTATCAACAATATGGTTAGAAAATTTTCTAAGAGCATGTTCTCCTTAGCTTGTTCTACTGATTATTCCCATGAATCCTGTTCTCGACTCTTGCCTTAGGAACCATAGGCACGGAGAATGTCAGAGATAGCATCAGAAGTGTTGATATTCATATCGAGTCATTACATTTTGGACTCATCTTGATATGTAAGCACCATTGAAGTTTTTTACACTTTGTCTCACTGCAATTCAGGAGACACTGTATTGGTGCTTAAAAGACAATTATGACAATCACATTGGATTTTCTGGTCATAAACCATCAGGACAAACAGTCACTTAACTGTTTGAGCGTGGATTCATCTCTTCTGGAGATCATTGCTCAACAGGATAAGAGATGATGATTATTGTCTTTTATATAAAAAAAATGGGTAAATTCATTCATTTAATAAGATAATAATCGGTGTCATACTAGGAATCCCACTTGTTTGTTTTTACTAGACATAACATCGATTGAATCAAAGAGTAAAACTAAATAATGGTACCATGCCAGCTTTTGCATAACTCCATGAAAGTTTTATAATTTTTCCCATAAGATGTTAAAGGAACAAGTCGCGTGCAACACTTCAATGAACGTGAACAACACCAATAGACTTTCGAAGATGTTCGAATGTTTCACAGTCTAATGGTTTTGTGAGTATATCTGCTCATTGTTGTTCAGTTGGCACATAACATATTTTGACAATTTTCTTTTCATAAAGATCTCTAATAAAGTGATATCTAACATCAATATGTTTCGTTCTTGAGTGTTTTACTGGATTTTCAGTAATGCGTATAGCACTAGTATTATCACAGTAGATATCTATGGTTTCATTATTAATAATTCCATAATCATTAAGCATTTGTTTCATCCACAAAAGTTGAGTACAACACGAACTTGCAGCGATGTATTCTGCTTCACATGTTGAAAGAGACTGTGAGTTTTGTTTCTTGTTGTGCCAAGCTACAAGATTATTTCCCACGTAAAAGCATCCTCCTGAAGTGCTTTTTCTATCGTCTTCGCATCCTGCCCAATCTGCATCTGAATAATCTGTAAGTCTCGCATTAGTATCAAAAGAATATGAAAGACCAAATTCCTATGTGTATTTTATATAGCGGAGAATTCTTTTTACTGCGTTCATGTGAGATTCCTTAGGATCTGCTTGATATCTTGCACAACATCCTACACTGTATGCAATGTCTGGACGGGTTGCTGTGAGATGGAGTAAACTACCGATCATAGATCTACACAGCTTTTGATCAACTTTGACCCCAAAGGGATCTCGTTTCAATTTTCCCGTAGTTGGCATGGGTGTCTTCTTTTCAGAGGCTTGCTTCAAACCAAATTTGGCTACTAAATCTTTTGCATATTTCTCCTGTGAAACATTAATTCCTCCTTTATGTTGTTGGATTTGTAGACCTAAGAAAAATCTTAGTTCACCAACTTTGCTAGTTTGAAATTCTTTGCACATAGAATTTTCAAACTCTTTAGCTAGACTCTGTGAGGTAGATCCAAAGATGATGTCATCAACATAAATTTGTGCACTAATGACATGTTTGTTAATCTTTGGATGAAGAGTGTTTTATCAACTCCTCCTCTTGAAAAACCTTTAGCAACAAGGGATGAGGTTAATTTTTCAAACCAGGCTCTTGGTGCTTGTTTCAGACCATATAGTGCTTTGTCAAGCTTGTATACAATGGTTCGGAAACTCGGTGTCTTCAAACCCCTTTGGTTGTGCCACATATACTTCTTCTTTTAACTTTCCATTCAGAAAGGCAGATTTGATATCCATCTGATAGAGTTTAATTTTAAGAAAACAAGCATGGGCAAGGAGTAATCGAATGGACTCAAGTCTTGCCACATGTCAAAGGTTTCGTCAAAGTCAATTCCTTCAATCTGTGAATATCCTTGAGCGACAAGTCTAGATTTATTTCTGATGATGTTTCCATGTTCATCTGACTTGTTCTTGAATATCCATTTAGTACCAACCACATTGATATTCTTGGGTTGTTCAACAAGTTGCCAAACTTCTTGTCTAACAAACTCATCTAGCTCTTCATGCATAGCATTGATCCAGAAGGGATCTTTTAGAGCTTCATCAATGTTTTTTGGTTCAATACTTGACAAGTAGCAAGCATAGTGGCATACATTCTTTGCTTGACTTCTTGTCATTCTTTGTGGTTCTTCCCCAATAATATCACTAGGAGTGTGATCACGGGTAACCCACTTGGGTAGACTCTTGGTAGGAGTTTCGTGTTCAGTTTCCTGATCATCTTGATCCTGTTGAGAGTCATCATCTTCTGGATTAAAATCTGTTTTTGTAGGTACTACATCTACAGATTGAGGAGTAGATTCAGGTTTCAAAACGACTTCAGATGGTGGTAATTCAGCAGCAATGTATTTGTTCTGTCTAAAGTCACTGACATCATCAATTACAACATTTGCTGATTCCATGATTACTTGGGTGTGAGTGTTGAATACTCTAAATCCTCTGCTGTCAGAGGCGTATCCCAAGAATATGCCTTCATCGCTTTTTGAATCAAACTTTCTTCTTTGCTCCCTGTCTTTAAGTATATAGCATTTACTACCAAACACACGAAGATACCCAAGATTAGGTTTCTTTCCATACCAGAGTTCATATGCAGTTTTTAGGGTACGAGACCTTAAGTGAACTCTGTTAATGAGATAACAGGCTGTAAAGACAGCTTCCCCAGAATTTTTGAGGAAGGTCCTTATTGTGGAGCATCACTCTAGCCATTTCTTGGATATTTCTGTTTTTTCTTTCTGCAACACCATTGGCCTGAGGAGTATGTGGTGGAGAAAATTGTTTGAGAAATACCCAGTTGATCACAGAATTCAAATACTTTTGTTTTTTTGAATTCCGTACCACGATCGCTCCTTATCTTTTTAAGTCTGCGACCTTGTTCAGTCTGGATTTTATTCAAGATAATCTTGAACTCTTCAAGAGTGTCATTCTTGTGTTTTAAGAATGCAAGCCAGGTGAATCTAGTGTAGTCATCAACCATAACTAAATCATATTTCTTTCCTGCAACAGTAGAATGTTGCATACGTCCGAAAAGATCCATGTGAATTAGATCTAGAGGACCTTTAGTTGCGATGTCTCTTGATGTTCTGTGTGGTACTCTATGCTGTTTACCCTTTTGACATGCACCACATACACCATCCACATTGGCATTAATCTTAGGAACTCCCCTCACGAGTTCTTTATTGATTATTTTACTTAATAAACTATAGTTAATGTGACCAAATCGTTCATGCCATAAATGTGTTGATTCAATTTTAATCAAATTACAACACATGTTTGAATTAATATCAAGAAGGTAACAGTTATTAGAACTGTGGAATCCAGAAAACATTACGTTCCCGGATTCATCTTCTATGTCACATTTGTCAATACTAAAGACTACCTTATTTCCTTTGTCATAAATTTGACTAACAGAGAGCAAGTTTGCAGTCATACCTTTTACGTAGACGACATCATGAATTTCTGGAATACCAGGCAGTTTGATGGTACCTCTTTTGCTGATGTAGCAACAGCTTCCATCTCCAAAGGTAACGGGTCCACCTTTGTATTCATCATACTTACAAACCATGACAGATCACCGGTCATATGTCTACTGCAGCCGCTATCAAGAAACCATTAAAGAGGTGAGGTAGACTTTAGTACAAAAGCACCAAGACAGTATTCTTTGTAATTAGTTTGTGTTTCACTCTTAAGATGTGGACTGGAACAAGCAACTTTCGCTCTTTTGTGAAGTTCTCGAAGTAACGAGAGTTTTTCATTAAAGAGTTTGCATGTATGATGATAATGATCATTAAGACCACAAAACGTACATGACGTTTTTGAGTTGTCAGATTGTGATTTGTAACCTATTCTAGGTCTTCCACAATAGTGGTTTTCTGTATAGGAATTTTTATAATCAGATGATAGCTTCCCAAGAAGAATCTTGTTTTGCTTGATTTGCTCATCTATTTGATTAACAACTTCTTCCTTTTCATCACGTAATCTGTTATTACAATCTTCTTCATTGCGAAATCTATGAAGTAGTCCTTGGACTTTGAATATCAATCTTTGTTTAGTATAACATAAAGTTTGATAAACTCAATTCATGAATCAGAGGATTCATCTGGGATATGTTCAATATCAACCAATGGATTGTTCATAGTTCACAAGTTAGTCAAACACAGACAGTAACGCTTTAAGTGTTTGCCCGCTCTGATACCAACTGAAAAGGAGGGGATACCGAGATACACCACCAACTTTTACGTTCGTGAACTCTGTTGATTATATTACTTGAACGATCTCACAAATCAATATTCAAGTATTCACCTGAGTAATCTCAAAGGTTCTATAATCAGCAATTGGATTTGTGCAGTACTTTTAATTATATAAATACAATGCGGAAGATAATAGTAATGCACGACACAAGAAGTTTTGTTAACGAGGAAACTGCAAACCAGCAGAAAAACCCCGGGACCTCGTCCAGATGTGAACACCCTCAGTATTAACCGAATACAAACGCTATCCTACTCTCAGACTTCAGACTGGAATGTATCGACTGAATTAACCCTAAAAGCAATTCAGCTACCAATGTGCTCCTACGTCTCTTGGCTCCCGCAAAAACCTATGTACTTGATTCCCCTAGCTGGCGTCCTTTACACGCCTAGGAGTTGCTCCACTTCCCTTCGTGAAGACTAGCGCTACCATCCCTCTAACATGACGCCTAAAAGTATCCAAGTAATTAAACAAGAATACGATTGTGATTTCCTTTAGACTTAAAGTCAAGGTTAATGGAAATCTGTTTTACTGAATAGGGCTTATTGATCTAGCCTAAACAGTTTTACCTCCTAACGCTTGACGAACTTAGTATGAAACCTAGTTCGTGAATTTGCATTACGGAACTTCTAGGGTTTACGATTCAAGATCTACCTTACGAAGTTTCTATCAAATCTTGGTCGTGATAAGATTGAAAGAATTCAATCGACCCAAGATACAGGATCAGGAATTTAACTTCCGACCTGTGCTTCACGATCCTCATGTGAAGTCTTCCAATAGTCGTAGTCCAAAAGGACTTTGAGATGACGACCAACCTTTATGCAAGGATACACAGATGTGTAGAGGATTATATTTGTATCTTGCAGAAGTCATCTATTTATAGTGATCATCAAGGGACGCTTTTCTTAAAAGCTAAGCAACCTTGAGTAGGGCTCAAGCAAGTTCCGGATCTAAAAAGTCCATAACTTGATTACCCATTCGCAATCTTCTTCTAACTTTGGACAAGGCCAATGGTTAAAGAAGACTCAAGCTTGATTGAAGGTTTGTAACTTTTGGTCCAAACATGTTTGAACGTTGCGTGGATTAAGTAGTTGAATTCCATGGGCTAAGTAATGACAAGTCCGTGAACTAAAAAACCGAAAACTTCATATAATGAAAGTTGGAAGTTTTCCATGGCTTATATGTACGCGTTCATAGAGCTGTCAATTGGAGTTCAGGAGAAACCGTAAACTCGTATGTACACGTTCATGAACGCGTTCATACAGACCCGCTCGTTCTCAGGAATGCCTTATGCAACATATGTACGCGTTCACCGTTGAGGTCATTTCATGAGATAATTCAACTTACTCTACCTATACATATTATCACGGATGTGACAAATGCAAAGGCACAGAATCCTAGAATATCTTCGGATCTTATAAACAACGTCATAGACTATTGATATGATAGAATGGCAAATACGAAACATGGAAAGGAAAAACCTTTCTAACCTTTAACGAGGACGTTATGATTTATCAAGTAGTAAGTTCCGGTCTTCGTCTTCAATGGTCTTCGTCTCGATTACCTAAAACTATCATAGTCCAAGTTGTAGAGTAAACTTATCAAGGATTGTGTTGTTGTCATCTAAACTTGACAACTGACTTGAGATAGCAATATCAGTGGGTTCAACCGAGCAATGCTCTAACATTCAAGGTCAAGTTTCAAGCAACACGAGATGGTTCAAGAGGGAGAAAGGAACTCACGAGTTCCCTAATCTTCATTTCTAACTTTCACAGGAGTTCTAGTTCTTAAAGGGGGGGGCCCATGATACAGGTGTATCTCAGTCTCTTTAAGAACTTAGTTTAACCTCAAGTTAATTGGGGGAAGAACTCTATTTAGGGAAAGAAACCTATATAGAGTAGATTGTTGTTAGGGAAGGATTCCTAGATAAGGAAATAACTTCATAAAGAAGGATATATTCCTAGATAAGGAAATAGATTCCTAAGAGGTTTAGGGAAACCAAACCACTATAAATAAAGGTGCCTAGCTCATAGCTAAGACATCTAGTAAATCTAGAAAAGAAGCTTGTGAGGTAATCACTAGAGGTGTTGCAAAAGCAAGCTTAGCAAACAATATAAGGTTTAAATTGTTTAGAGAGATTGTGAGCGTGAAAGAGAGAATTGTAATTGTTTTCTTGTTCATAATCTAGAGAAAATAGTTTCTTCAAATTTGTTCTCGTGTTTTCGTATTTTCGTTTATTGTTATTTTGAATTCCGCCCTAATAGCTCTAGTCATCAAGAGTACAGAGATCATACGTATCGCTGGTACTCCTCCTGCTTTCTGATTTTGATCTATTCCTGCTACAGGGCTTCAAGCGTCCACATGGTGATGATATTCATGCTTACATGGATCTCTCCGCTCGTCGCCATGCTGGTGATTCTGCAAAAAATGGTCCTCCTGTGAAGAGGGTTAAGGTTGATAAAGCAAGGCCGGCGGTGTTGAAGGACGATGAATCTCGTTCCGCAATGGGATCCTCTTATGCCTCTAGTGGATGCTGGTATTGTTAATCTTGAGTATACCCCTTCTAACGTTATTGATCTTTATCGTAAGTACTTTTACTACAATCTTTTTTTTTTCCTATGGTATGATTATGCGCGCTAATTTCTAACTTTTTTCTGGTTAGGGCTTGTAGGTTTGAGGAAAGACAAAGCTACTCTGGAGCGCAAGCATGAGGCGATAACTAACGAGGTGGATCACCTCCGCTGGCTAGTTGATGGAGCCGAAGATTCCTATAAGTGGAAGCTTGAGGCGGATATGCATGAATACTTTGAGTTATTTTCAAGCCCCGAGGAGATTCTTACTGATACTAGTTTTAAGTTTTTCAAGGGCTTAGGTTTTATTCCTGCTAAATATTTAGATTAATATTGTAATCTTATGTGGGTTATTCCCTTTGAACAAAAATGAATTGAAATGAGTGTATATGAGTATCGGCATACCTTTATTTTGATATGTGTGAGACTGTACTTATTTTAAAAGTATTGCAATTTTTCTTTCTCGTTTTTTTTTTTGTTCTTTCTTATTGCACTTTCTTTATGTTCTCTCTTTCGTGATTAGACTTTTGTGAGCATATAGGACTAACTTCTCTGCGGAGGCTACCCAAACAATTTTATACGCTTTTCGATCGGGACACTTGCCAAACAAGTTTTGGAAATCCACCTATGTTGACAGTTGGGGGTATTTATCCTGCTATAATCTAGCCGGTTCACCATACATTTCTGGATTAGACACTCCCAGTCGACATTCATCGGTCACTTTGCCGCCAACAATTTGTATGCGACGGACTTGGTTCCTCTTATAGGTTGGTATTTATTCTGCCCCGGTTAGGTACATGAGGCAGTCAGTCTTTCCTATTTGCCACTTTACACGTGGTCTTCTGTTTATCCTACACTAGCTCCAATGGTTCATTATACATTCACGTGGAACTAATGCAGTGCTCATCGGTCATTCTTCGTACCGGAAAAAAAAAATTGTGAAGAGGGTCATCGAAAAAAGGGCTACATCATTATTAGAAAATAGTTTTTTTTTTCTCTTTTTTTTTACTAATTAATAACGTACAACTGTGCTTACAAACTAATCATGTTCTTACTCGAGTATTTTACATTTTTCAAAGATCAAGAGTTGGCGATTTCTTCGCGCATTTGTCCGGTTTTGGGAGGGAATTCGATTTTCTTTTCTCTTCATTGCACGACGTAAAGCATATTATTTTACGCGTCTTCTTCTGCATCTCCGTTGCGGAACTCCTTTCTGCGTTCTTCTTGTTTAATTCTTCGACTCTCTGTCTTCTTCTTAATACTGCTCCATTATATGCTTATGCTATTTTCTTGCATGGTTACTTCTTTTCTTCATCATCGCCGCTCTCCTGTTGTCTTCTTACTATCCACTGCCTGACTAACTTAAGTATCATACCCTTCCTATTTGCATTCTTCATTTCTGCTTCCTCTGTTGCTTCATGGATGCTCTTCACCTGTGTTATGTCTTCTTCTGTTTCTTGTTCTCCTTTCTGTGATGGGTACACATAACACATACCCACTGACTGCTATTTATCTGCGTTGCATTCTCCTAACTCTAATCTCGCTCTTCTCTTTGGTCATTCGATCCGCTTTGGCGAGCTTTCCCTGATCAATCCTGCATTTGCTGGTCTAAAGTTCTTCTGGTAGTTGCGCTTGACTGTCTTCTCCCCACGGAACTCCATGTTTAGAGGTATAGAGAACTGCAGCGTTTGGTGAAGTGATGATGATAAGGCGTTCATTTTGTGCATCAATTTTCTCCCCATGATTGTGATGTATGAAGAACTTGCATCGACGACCGTGAATAATACTCCTAGCACAACTGGTGTACATTGAGATAAGATGACCCACTGGTTGAATCCTCTTGTTGTTAAATGTGCACACGTCGTCATCTGTCTCCATTATCTCCTCTAGCGGTATCTTCATTTTGTGGAAGGTATTGTAGAAAAAGATATCCATCGAACTTCCAGTATACACTATAATGCGATTTAATTTCGATCCGCTTATATATAGCGTGATCACTAGCGGATCAAAGTGCTGAAGCTCTGCGTCTCTAAAATTATTTCCTGCGAAAACAAGAGATTGTGAGTATCATGTTTCCACTGCTCCGGTGCACTTTCTGCTTCCGTTTTTTTTTTTTTTAATGTTTAGCGTGCTGCGGTTCAGCTCTTCTTCGCTGTCTTCTTGGTCTTCTCTGCTGAATGTGGCTCCTACCATTCTGTCTTCATATTGGCTCGTCGTCTTCACGTACTGTTGTAAATCTCCGTTATCTATCAACTCTTGAACTATGTTTCTCCAATGGATGCAATCTTCGATCCAGTGGTAGTTGTACTGATGGAAGATGCAAAATGGTACATTAATTTGTTGTCTGCGGACCCCTTGGTACTCATCTATTGTGTGGAAATGGTATGTATCTTATCTTGCTGAGTTCTAAGAAGACATGATCTAGCGAAACGTTAGTTCCATATACTCCGCTGGTGGCTTGTGTGCTTTCTCCATTCTTGCGCGTGGTCTTCCAACGGCGTGCTCCGGTATGTTGTATCCTCCTGCTGGGACATATTCTTCTACTGCGATGATGGCTTCCCGCGGATTCGTCTTTCTTAGCGGTACGTACTCCTTGTATGTTTGCGCGCAGTCCTTTATTGTTTCGTTCTTCATTGTATTTGGTTCCATCATGGTTCTTGTGCGTTTTGCTGATTCAATGATTTGTAGACACTTCTGCATAATTTCTGACTGTGTTTCTGAGCTCGCCCGCAGCCTATCCTCTATAAGCATTATCTTCTCTTGATGATGAGTTGATACCACCGGTTGCTTCTTTCTTCAATTTCTTCTTCATGCGCTTGTTCTAGTTCTGTTAGTTCTTCATCCTCCGACGGCTCTGACCATGTATCCTACTGCTGCATTCTTGACCTCTGTGTTGTGTACCAAGTACGGCGCTGCTTCTTCTTCTCTCGTTGCTGGTATTCTTGACATCGCCTTTGTTAATGTTTCGATTGTGCGCGTCTGCTTGAAGATGAATGGCTACTGATTCTTCACGAATCCAGTCGAGTGAGTATAACATCTAGCTTGATTCCCGTTAGCCACTCCGTTTTTTACTGCTGTTGTACGGATGGTTCCCACACATCTACCGGGATCCACAATTTTCGTGTTGTCTCTTTCTTATCTCTTCTTCTAATTTTCTCAATTTCTTCTCGAGCACTTGGTGATAGTATTCTCCTTATCCTGGACATTTGGTGTTTCAGTTCTAGCTTTGTTTAGTGAGCTACTAGGTTTTCAAGAAACCAAGCAGACCAGGATAACCTATGTTTTATGAAACAACTTGCACCTTTTACAGTTTCTCTTGTAGACAAAAAATGGTTCTCTCGGGTAACTTTGTGAGCTATTGGATTTCCACAGAGCTAAGCAGATCAAAGTCTGTACTCTATGGAACAACTCTCACCCTCACTTCTGTGACTACTTTCGTGACTTTTAGTTTAGTGGAATTCGTCGTCCCCTTGTGTCGGCGCCAAAATGTAGTTCCTGGAAGTACCAAACAACACACCCAACTAATACTAACACAAGGAAGATAGACAAGATGAAGATTAAGTTATTCTTTATTGACATGAACAACTTGGGATCCCCTCTTTGGGGGTAGAGGATCTCTATTTATAGGGATCAATGAGGACAGACTCCTCAGTGATCCAATACTACTTAGCTGGTTACCAGCGTATCCGACCATGTCGGTTTACATATCTTTCCTCCATTATGCGGAGGGCATTAGGGTTCGACTATGTCAGTTACATAAATGGAGGAGCGGAGGCTATTCCCTTCCCTCCGTTATACACATAAGATCCCCCGCTCAATATACTGCTAATGCTAAGTAGGTGGCTATACTTCTTCTAGTGTGCGTTGTTGGTGTGGCTCTTAGGGTATATATGAAATATGACACCCACACACGTATATATAGATATTTTTACAATAAATTATATACACAAATTTGTACTAGTTTTTATATAAAAATATCGATAATGTTATAAATATAAAATAAAAATCATTATTATAAAGAATAATATTGCGAAAATTAATTTATTTGGTTATTAATATGTATTTAATGTATACAGATTTAAATCATAACCAATTGCGCGGCTCAGTGGTCAAGTTGTTTGGTTATCATACAAAATGTCAGAGGTTCGAATCATAAGAACTCATTTTGCGAACTGGTACTTGGTTTTGATGAAAAAGTGCTCGAGTTATTGAAGTGAGTCAGTGCGAGTCAAAACGAGTTAGGCCGCTATCCGCGCCTTAGGTGAGCCCAGACCGTGTCCAACCAAGTTCTACATGCAACGTGAATGTGCGTGCGTCTGACACGCGTCGAGTTTGCATCCCGTGTCCGGCGTGTGTCAGACGCGGACACGACTCCAAAATTGTTGCGTCTGTGCAACCCAGGTCTTGGTCACTATCTTAATGCAATCTTCCTTGAGTGATTCTTCTCGAACAAACCACAAGTCTTCCACACGCGGCTCGAAGAATTTAAAGTATCCGACATTAATAACTAAGTACTTTCCCAGGTAAGGTGGTAAATCCAGACGAAATATATCGACACCAATCTGACTGAGTATACAAAATTGTTCATATCTCAGTGACTTCAACTTCATATCTTCCCTCTTCAATCGTTCCTTACCTAAGTTAGACCATACCATGATCTTCTTGTTCTTCTAACATATTTTGTTTTTCGAGTAACTCACCAACTTGTATGTAGAGAGATCTGGTGAAGACCATGAACCACAATAATCTTCCCTAAAAGAATCCAACCTTGCGTCTGATATGCTCTGATAAAAACTTGATATGTTTGATCTCTGTACTCTTGATGACTATTTTTATTAGGGCAAAATTCTGAATAATATTAGACAAAAATAGGGAAAACAATCCCAGGGACAAAATTCGAAGAAATTATCTTCTATGGATTATGAACAAGAAAACTATTACAAATTCTCTCTTTGTTACGTCACATGTCTCTCTAAACAATTTAAACCCAAAACAATTTTAACTAAGCTTGCTTTTGCAAAACCTCTAGTAATTGCCTCACAGCCTCTTCATTGTTTTTTTTTTAATTTAAAAATTAAACTTTTGGTGGTTACTCAATAACCGTTAAACTAAAGTAGACAATACATGTCCACATAGAGGAACACATCTGTGTCAAGGTATAGACATGTCTATCATTTTTGGCTAAAATGTAGAGAATTTTGCTACTTTTTGTAATTTTTGAACACCATACTGGTTGCTGTTGCAACACTTACAGCAATACCCAATTTAGAATTTGTTTTAGATTCCTGGTCATAGAAAATTGGGACATTTTAGGATTCTTTCCTTAGAGGTATAGTGTTATTAGTTTTGCTTATCTATGAAAATTATAAGAATTGTAAGTTTGTACCGAAGTTTTGTGTTCTTTTTAAACCTAATCTGCTGGTCGTGGTTCTTATCAGATCCTTTAACATTTCTAAACTCTAGTTTCTATCTCATGATATAAAAAAATCATTAAAATTTAAAATCAGAGCAAATTTTCGAACATAATTGTAATCCAGAATGAAACATTTTCGTGGCAAAGGATTCAAAACAATCGAAACTGAATTCTACAAAGCCTTCTTTATAAGCCAAAGGAATACGAACAAAGAGAATTATAAAACTGTAAATCTCTTTCAATATGTGACTATATCAAGTATCAACTAAACAAAATTCTACAAAAATGTGTGACTATATCAAGTATCAACTAAACAAAATTCTACAAAAATGTGTAGATTATTGCTCATACATGCTTAAGCAATTCCAGTGCAAACCCACATTTCCACACCTTCAAAATTGTGCTCCCTGAAGGATATGTGAGTCGGATGTTTCACCCGCACCTGGCTTCCCTCATTGGAGGGTTTTGCAATTGACAGTAAATGTACGTCAATACGGCATACCCAAATATAAATTGCTTTGAACAGACAAACGAATAGCAAAACAATGCCAAAAGTAAACGAATTAATAAATAAAAGAGAAAGCGAAAGGGACACGAACAAAGAAACTTGAGGTAAAGAAGAAAAAGGGTGCAACTCAATATGCCAATTTGCACCTACAGATTTGTAAACACAGGAACATGTATTCTAACACATCAAACCGGATAAACTAGAATTTTGAATAGAGAAAAAATAACAACTGCCTTCATCTTTGCATAAATAAGAGAAATTGGTACTTCTGAATTGAGAAGTTGATGATGAAACACAAACATCATTCAAACCGCGGCATAAAGGAATCAAAAGCGAGATTTCCTTTTGCGAGTGGTGTATTTTGAGTCTGGGGGTACAACATTGCCTTTTTTCCTCATCTGCTCTTTCCTCTTAAGCACCCTGTCTCTTATGTTTCCTTCCCTTGTTATTTTGTGTTTTTTCCTTGGTCGATGCATGTCCAAGACGCAAGCCTACACCTGGAAAAGAGACTTTGCGATTATTATTATTATTATTATTATTATTATAAAACACTGCACTTTATTAGAAAAACAAAGGAAAATCAGTCTTGTACAGTGCCAGATGGGAGCCTAGCGACAATCTGGGTCCCCACACCTTTCTGAATCGCAAAACCTATTCTAATAAAAAGGAAATTGCCAACATTCAAAGAAATATTATGCCTAGCCATATATGTCTTCAGTCGCTTCAAGAATTCCACTGACTCGTCTCCAAGTTCACCCAAAGTAGTAAATGCCAAAGGGGTAAAGTTGTAACCATTGGATCTGCAAACCTCCAAATACTTGCTGCGTTTCTGCTCAATAGCCTTAGATAATGCAAGCCCATGTGTATAAGTCTGAGCACCACCACCAGTGAAAGGGGAAACCACAGTAACATCAAGGCACGTATCTCGCCCATTATCCCAGTTATAGACTAGGATGTCTGCGGGCCTGGAACTACGTCCCTCATCAGCAAGGAAACCCAGCGCTGCCTCAACTTTGAAAGGTATACCTGCGCGAAAACAAATATCTGCAAAGGTGTCTCTGACAATGTTGTGGCGGTGCTTCAACCCAACTTCCGTCGCGCAATGAACTGCGTGATCTCCGAAAGCATCCATACTTCTCCCACAGCACAAGCATGGACTGTTTTCTTCAAACAATGGAATCCCAAGATTATAGCATAAGATGGAGTGGAAATGTCGTGGGCTCATAGTTTGGCCCAACCCATCTGCAGGGACAGCTAGCAAGTAGTCTTGAGTGTGCTGCTTCTTATTAGACTGCCACAAGGCAAGGTCTCTCCTAGTCATGGCGTATGTTGTAGGCATTCCCTTCGTCACCAATGCAAAATACTGAGCCGCCAAGGTACGCATGGGATGGGGGGCTGACTCGTCTATGCTCTGCGAAGAAGTGAAACCACAAAATAGCCTGAACTGGTCATGGGCGACCTGGAAGTTGGAAGCCGAGCAACAAGCTGGGCTCCAACCCCTTTCTGAATAGCTAAACTTATTCTAATGAAGAGGAAATTTCCCACATTAATAGTAGAGTCATGCCTAGCCAAAAAATTCTTCAGTCTTTTCAGAAAATCCACAGTCTCCTCTCCAAGTTCTCCCAACGTTGTAAACGCTAAGGTACCAAAATTGTAACCATTGGATCTACAAATCTCTAAATATTTGTCGCGCTTCTTTTCAACGGCTCTAGGCAAGGCAAGGCCTGGTGAAAAAGCTTGTACCCCTCCGCCGGTAAAAAGTGAGACTCCGGTAACATCAAGGCATGTATCACGACCGTTCTCCCAATTGTAAACCAAAATGTCCGCCGGTCTTGATGCACAACCGTCTTGTGAAAGGAAACCTAAATGGCCTTCAATCTTGGTGGATACACTTGCCCTAAAACAAATGTCAGCAAAGGTGTCTCGAACTATATTGTGGCGAAACTTTAAGCCAACATGACTTGTGCAATGTAGAGCATGATCTCCGTACTTGTCCATGTTTCTACCACAACATAGGCATGGGCTCCCGTCAACAAACAACGGAATGCCAAGCCTATAACTCAAAACTGCGTTAAATTTGCGAGGTCCAATGGTTTGGCCAAGCCCCTCCGCCGGAATAGCAAGTAGATAGTCTTGAGCATGTGGCAGTTTGTTGCTTTGCCAAAGAACTAAATCTCTTCTGGTCATGTTGTACCTTGTAGGCATATCCTTCATCACTGCAGCAAAATACTGAACCACCAAAGTTCTCATAGGATGGGGGGCTGATCGTTGATGCTTTGTGATGATTGGAGAGCACACACATGCACAAAGTTGTCCATCGTTTGCTGGAAGATAGAACCTGTGACTGACACACCTGACTTACTTAAAATGACACCTTGAAGTTGTTTGGTATGTAGGCAGGAGGCTAAGTAACAATACTGTGTCGTATCCTTCATGGAATAAATACCCAAACCTCCCTCTCGTATAGGCAGTGTTGCCATTCTATGTTGCAGGTCACCGTAACCAGGGTCGTCTCCCACTATCAACTGACGTAGGTAGTTGGAGAGATTGGTGTCGAACACTGACTGGGCATGATGCACATGAATTGGAGCCGTAGTTCTCATTGTGAAATAGAGTCGAGAGACTCCGGTACAGTTGCGCAATAAGAGTAGTTCACTTTGGGGATCGTTCAGATCATGTACCGCATCCATTAACGCCACTGTCTTATGAACTCTAGCAAGAACTAACTGACTACAATAAGTAGAATCTACACTCACAGGGCCACCGAGAAGTTTGACTCCATTGGATGGTCTACTTATATCAACGGGGAAGGCGCCAGATTGTGTACTTCTCGGATCCACAGTAGGCCAGAAGAGCTCTGTTTTCTGCACGTTCAAGTCAAGGCCCCTTGCTCTTCCCTCTTGTTGGATGATGCGCAAGGCTCGAGAAACCATCATTGTATCCCCTATTATTGTTTCATCGTCCAAGTACCAGGCTTTCAAATCTAACTGACATTCACTTGAAACTTTCAGGGCGATAGGATGTAGAGTTAAGGCAAACAATAATGGACCTAAGGGATCACCCTGTTGGACACCTTGTGCCGAAACCAAAGTGTTGGAGCCGTAATATAGTCGTGCAGGTGATGAATAGCAGAGTTCAACCCACTTGGCTATTGTCGGGCAGTGACTTCTCACTTCTTTAAGCATAGCAATCCTATCTACTAGGTTAAACGCATTTCGGAAGTCAACTAGTAGCATGGACATGGTCTGTTCATTGCACTTTTCCCCCACAATTCGATTGACTGAGTGAAGGATAGCCTCACTTCCACACGGCACACCAACCCCAAATTGGTAGTCTCCCAAATATCTCGACATATCCTTGCTCACCAAAGATGCCGCTACCTTGGAAACTAGACGTCTCCAGATTGTACCAACCGCAATTGGCCTAAGACCACCATCTGGTTTGAGCAGCGGTGTGAGCGGCGCGCTGGCTATGTATTTGCCTAGTTCAGGTGGGCACTTACCGGCTAGAAGGAGGTTAACAATTGCAGTAATTGATGATAGCAGTTCATCCGCGATAGCTGCAGCAGGACCACTGAGTGCATCTAAGAAATGTTGGGCGTGCAAACCATCTCGTCCGCACGAAGTACCTCTTGGGAAACTTCTGATCCGGCTGCGAACTAATTCTTTGTCGGCGACTGCAGGTTCTACCTCGTATGGTGTATTGGGTAGAGTTGGTGGTAGAGCGTATGGATGTTTGTCCTGTAATTCAGTCAATGTAGCATCGTTCTGTGGAGCTACGCCGGTGGACGTTAAAACTCTAATGGCAGCGGTATACGTCCTTTGGGCCAACTTCCTTTTGCACAGTAGAATATTGGTTTCCTTTTGACTTCGTTTCTTAGATGGTTGTTTTTTTTTTGCTGTTGTTGTACTCCCTTCCAGGATATTCTGGAGAAATTTATTGCAGCCATCTACCTCACACCACTGGGCCAGTGCCTGGTTAATGGAACCAATTTGTTTTCTCCTGCGCACACCTGATCTGCTATCCGCGCTGTCTTTGGGGTTGTAGTTCTGAAGTACACACAGTGGAAAGAGTAACATCTTAACCCAGCATAAAGAGTTCATGGGGTTAGAGATGATGTTGTTCATAACATGCTGAAAATATCTGGAAAAGCTTAGTCTGCAGTGGGAAGGAATGTGTCTAGTTGTGTAAGTTTGAGTGCGAAAAACTCTGTCCAACAAAGCCACGTCAAGCACCAAACCTGTACTGGTAGCATCGGGTTCAGGGTGCTCAATATCTCCAGTAGTATCCCTCGTCACATCGATTGGCTTTGAAATATCGTAAACAAGAAAGGTGGCATCCCCATTCTCATCTCTGGCTGGTGGTGGAACGTCAAAACCCTCATGTTTCCTGCAAGTTTTGCTCCATGTGTGGAGACTCATGCAGGTTGTGCAAAGCCACATCCTTAACTGCTGGAGAACAACTTCCCATTTGCCATATATTTCAGCACTATTTTTGATCCTTTCTCTGCACACTTCATTACCTTCCCCATGGGCAAAATGGAAATCATCTAGATGCCGAAACAAAGAACTCCTTGCCAATCCTCTTCCCTCAATACCGTCAGTACACCCATCGAGCCCGTAGAAAGGACAATGAAACTTGCCATTGTTGCTGTTAGCCTGTGGATTACAAGAACCCTGGCTATTATGAAGAATCCCTGTGTGAGCGTCCTGTGGGTTGGTTTGTCTATGCCGAATCCTGGTGCTAATGCCCTGTGAAAGTACAGAATTCTGACTGTTATTGCGAGTTCTAGGCATGTTAATCTTCCTCCTGACATGAAAACAACCATTAACTGTTTTCTGATGAAAAATAACCGCCACTGATGGGGTTGGAAAAGATAGAAAAACAGGTAATAGTTGTATCAATTTGAAGCGTAAGAGAAGGAGAGTCTGGATGATTGGAAAATTCAGAAAAGGTTGGGAAGAGATCGAAGAAACTAAGAGAAATTTCGGTCTTTCCCTTATGTCGCCACAAAATCCCCCCAAAATCGCCCAGAGCCGGCTTTCCCTTATTATTATTATTATTATTATTATTATTATTGTTATGAAAAACGCTTTATTCCAGACAACAAAGAGTTTATTGTTATTATTATTATTATTATTATTATTAGAAAACAAAAGAAGTTAGTCTTGTACATTGCCGGATGGGAGCCTAGCTACAAGCTGGGTCCCAACCCCTTTCTGAATAGCGAAACCTATCCTAATAAAGAGAAAATTACCAACATTAATAGAAATATTATGCCTAGCCATGTATGTCTTTAAACGTCGCAAGAACTCTACGGATTCATCTCCAAGTTCGCCCAAAGTGGTAAAGCCCAGAGTCCCGAAGTTGTACCCATTAGCTCTACATACGTCTTGGTATTTGCTTCGCTTTTGTTCAATCGCTTTAGTAAGCGCATGTCCGGATGTGAAGGCTGGAACTCCACCACCAGTGAGGGGAGAGACGACAGTGACATCAAGACAGGTATCGCGACCATTATCCCAATTATAAACCAGAATATCCGCGGGTCTCGAATTGCGCCCTTCATCTGACAAGAAGCCTAATGCAGCTTCAAGCTTGAAAGGTACTCCCGCTCTAAAGCAAATGTCTGCAAAGGTATCTCTGACAATGTTATGGCGGTGCTTCAAACCTATTTCAGCAGCACAGTGAATAGCATGATCACCATATGCATCCATGCTTCTTCCACAACTAAGACATGGGCTGTTATCTTCAAACATAGGTATACCAAGCCTATAACAAAGGATTGAGTTAAAGTGTCTTGGGCTCATGGTCTGACCAAGCCCATCAGCAGGAATGGCTAGTAGATAGTCTTGTGCATGAGGCTTCTTGTTACTTTGCCACAACACCAGGTCTCTCCTAGACATGTTAAAGTCTGTAGGTAGGTTCTTCGCCACTGTTGAGAAATAATGAGCCGCCAGAGATCGCATAGGATGGGGGGCGGTTTGGTCAACAATGGTAGAGGAGTCTAATCCACAGGCTTGAGTGAAGAAGGTCATGGCATGCTGAAACATAGGGCTTCTGACTTCAATTCCTGACTGAGATAGGATGGCGCTTTGTAACTCATGTGTTTGCAGAGAGGATGCTAGATAGCTGTATTGGGTGGTGTCATGCATGATGTAGATGCCCAGACCACCATCTTTGATGGGCAAGGTGGCCATTCTATGCTGCACTGGTCCATAGCCAGCCTTCACCTACAATTAGTTGTCGCAGATAAGTGTGAAGGTGAGTATCATACACATATTGGGCTGCCTGCACATGAGTTGGTGCTGCAGTGCGCATAGAAAAGTATAGACGAGAAACCCCTGTACAGTTGCGCAGCAGCAGCAATTCACATTGTGGGTCATCAATAGTGTGTACAGCTTCCATTAAGGAGATTGTTTTGTGGACTCTCTGAAGCACCATTTGGCTGCAGAACTGGTGATTTAGGCTGACAGGTCCTCCAAGCAACTTCACACCCTGATGTGGCCTTCCAATGTCAGAGGGGAAAGCTCCTATAGCTGTACTTCTTATGTCAGGTGAAGGCCAGAATAGCTCTGTCTTCTGGACATTGAGGTCAAGACCTCTGGTTCTGCCCTCTTTCTGAATTATACTGAAGGCCTTTGAAACCATAGATGTGTCACCAATTATGGTGCCATCATCTAGGTACCAAGCCTGCAATTGTAGGTCACATTCCCTGGAAACTTGCAGTGCTATAGGGTGCAGAGTCAAGGCAAAAAGGAGTGGCCCTAAAGGGTCACCTTGCTGAACTCCTTGAGATGAAGACAGAGTGTGGGTGTTGTAGTAGAGTCTTGCTGGTGCAGAGTAGCAAAATTCCACCCACTTTGCTGGGTGTTATTATTATTTATTTATTTATTTTACCAAAGTTGCGAGACTGTCGATCTAAATAGAGATCGAGATACAAATCGATCTCGCCTAAACACAATACGAGAAGACAACAATCTATTATTATTATTATTATTATTATTATTATTATTATTATTATTATTATTATTTATTTTATGTTTTTATTATAACACACGCCATTTTATTAAGATAAGAAAAATAAGAGTTTTTACATGGTACGTGTGGGGAGTCTAGCAACAAGCTGAGACCCGACTTCAATCTGGATAGCTATACCTACCCTTATGAAAAGATAATTTCCTACCTCAATAGTGGTGTCATGCCTAGACACAATTTTTTTAACACGCTTCGAAAAGGCAACTGTTTCATCACCTAATTCCCCAAGAGTGGTGAACGCCAAGGCACCAAAATTGTAACCATTTGCTCTACAAGTATCAAGATATTTGCTCTGTTTCTTCTCAATAGCTTTGGCTAAGGCAAGCCCAGGTGTGAAAGCTTGGACACCCCCACCTGCAAATGGTGAAATACCCGTGACATCAAAACAAGTATCACGTCCCTCTTCCCAATTGTAAACTAAGATATCAGCCGGTCTTAAACCCCCGCCATCATTAGTGAGGAAACCCAAGGCAACTTCAATCTTGGTTGAGACGCCGACTCTAAAACAAATGTCTGCGATCGTATCACGTACACGGTTATGGTGGGTTTTGAGACCAACTGCACTCGCACAATGGATGGCAAGGTCTCCAAAAGCGTTCATTGGCCTACCACAACAGGAACATGGGTAATCAACATCAAAGAGGGGAAAACCCAATATGTATCCGAGTACGACACTGAAATGTTGAGGCCCTATCTTCTGCCCAAGTCCCTCAGCCGGAATTGCAAGAAAGTAGTCATGTGCATGATGTATTTTGTTGCATTGCCAAAGAGCCAAGTCCCTAGCAGACATGTTATAGGTAGTGGACATCTTCTTCGTAACCACTTCAAAATATAAAACCGCCAATACACACATAGGATGGGGGCAGATTCATTTATACCTGAAGGGGAGTCGAGGCCACACACCTTAACAAAGTTTTCTAAAGCTTGCTGTAGTAGAGGGATCCTGCCAGATATACCTAAGTTACACAAAATGTCAAGTTGGAGCTGCTGAGTCTGTAAATTGGATGTCAGGAAACAGTAATGAGAAGTATCCTGCAGAGAATAAATGCCCAACCCTCCATCAGAAATAGGCAAAGTAGCAAGTCTGTGTTGTAGTGGCCTATAACCTAGACCATCACCAGTTATGAGATTCCTTAGGTAATTGAATATGTGATAATCATACACACTCAAAGCCTGTTGTGTATACTCAAGTGTGGTTGTTATCAATGAGAAGTAAAGCTTAGACACCCCTGTACAATTACGCAGAATAAGGAGCTCACTCTGTGGGTCTTTAAGTTTATGCACATCCTCTATTAGCCCAACAGTCTTGTTTACCCTTTATAGTAACATATGGCTGTAAAAATCAGGACAAATACTTACAGGAGCTCCCAAAAGCTTGACGCCATTTGAAGGCCTCCCTATGTCTGTAGGAAAACACCCTCTTGATTGCATTTGTGGTCCAAAGTAGGCCAGAAAATATCACACTTCTGAATGTTGAGATCCAATCCCCTAGCACCACCTTCTTGCTGGATGATATTGAGTGCCTTAGCCACCATCAGAGTGTCACCAATGATGGTACCATCATCCAAGTACCATGCTTGGAAGTCAAGCTTGCATTCCCTAGAGATCTTCAAGGCAAGAGGGTGTAAAGTTAAGGCAAAAAGCAATGGACCCAGTGGATCTCCTTATTGAACCCCTTATGCAGAAGATAGAGTTGAAGCACCATAATACAACCTAGCAGGGGAGGAATAACGGAATTCTACCCAGCTGGATATGGTTGGGCACATTTGTCTGACCTTCTGAAGCATAACAGACCTATCAACCACATTGAAGGCATTTCTGAAATCAACCAGCAACATTGCTAAGGATGAATCATCTCTTTTTTCCATCACCAACCTGTTGACAGCATGAACAATAGCTTCACTGCCATAAGGTACACCTACACCATATTGAAAATCTCTCAAGTATCTAGTCATATCCTTACTGACTAGTGATGCAGCACATTTAGACACTAACTTCCTCCATATTGTACCCACAGTTATAGGCCTTATACCACCACCAGGTTTCACCAATGGTGTGAGAGGGGCACTGGCTATGTATTACCCAAGTTGAGAAGGGCACTTACCAGCAAGGAATAGGTTGACAATTGCTGTAATAGAGTCTAAAACCTCATCTGCAATGGCAGCTGCAGGGCCACTCAATGCATCCAAGAAATGATGTGCATGTAAGCCATCCCTACCACATGAAGTGCCTTTAGGGAAACTTCTCAGTCTTCCAAGAACTAAATCTTTATCAGCAGAGGCAGGTTCAACAGTAAAAGGTGTGTTAGGCAAAATAGGTGGTGGTGCAGGGGGTGTTTAGGGTGCAATTCAGTCAAGGTGGCTTCAGTTTGTGGAGCAACACCACTGGAGGTTAAAACTTTGATAGCTGTTGTGTAAGTGCCATTACTCGGTTTCCTCTTACACAAACTAATAGTTATGTCTTCCTGGGACTTCTACTTAGAGGAATTGCTGGGCTTAGGAAGCTTAGGGGTTGCACTGACATCCAATAGATTCTGTACAAGAGCAATACAACCATCTGGTTCACACCACTTGGTAAGAGATTGATTAATGGAGTTGATATGCAATCTTCTTCTGTTACCTGATCTCTTCTCAACACTATTTTGTGGTGTGCAATTGGTAAGCACACACAAGGGAAACAACAAAAGCTTAACCCAACCAGATAAGTTAGCAGGATCAAGTATACAAAATCCATAGAGTGCTTAAAAGCTCTAGCAAAACTAAACCTGCAATGTGCTGGGATGTGTCTAACAGTGTTGGTCTGTGACTTGAAGGCCTTATCCACCAAATCCACATTCAAAAGCAGTGTGATCTCACCTGGATCATGACCACCAGAATCCTCACCATCACTGGTAGTTGGTTGTACAACAGGCCTTGGGATGCCATGAATGATGAATGCAACTACACCATCAAGCCATGGAGCAGGGGTCATGGGACCATTATGAGTCTTACATGGGATATTCCATGTACGCATCTTCATATAATCAGTACAAAGCCACATCTTAAGTTGTCTTAAAACTGCATCCCATCTGTCATATACTGAAACATTTCCTCGAATACGTGCTCTGCACTCCTCAATGCCATCACCATGAGCAAGTGGAAATCCTCCATGTGCCTGAAAAAGGAACTTCTGGCAAGCCCTCTACCACCAATACCATCTGTGCAACCATCCAAGCCTATATAGGGGCAACAATATTTATTCCCACATTGGTATTCAAAGCCTGTAAAGAAACACCACAACTCAGAGAATAATTACCTGAATTCCGAGAGGGTTTTTTTCTAGATGCTCTTGACCTTGTACCAGCAGTAAGATTGGGACTAGGTGAATGACAATTGCTACGAGTACTAGGCATGATGTTGTATCCAATCAAGAACAAAACCAATACCTACTTTCTGTCGGAAAACAACCACCACAAGAGATCGAAAACTCAACAGAAAGTAGAGATTAGTAGGTTCAAAATGAAGAGGAATAGAAAATAAATATCAAACAACGAAAATCGAAGGGATTACAGGAGAGAAATTGGGGAAATTTGGGTGGATTTCAATCTCCACCCAAAATCGCCCTAAATTGCCTCTGCGGTTTTCAATCCCCTTCATGCATTATTATTATTATTATTATTATTATTATTATTATTATTATTATTAT
>JAJJMA010089832.1:0-14696 GCA_023529015.1 Papaver nudicaule
CATTGTGGAGACCGCGAGAAGTAGGATTCATCTGCTTAGGTAAAGAATACCCTTTAAACACGTTAACAGATGGATGACACACCTATCACAATCACATAATAATTCATACAAAAATAAACAAATAACTGCCTACACGTAACAAGATCACCGACACCACTTAATCGTTGGTTCCATTGTTTTAGACTCAATTATCCTACTTGAAATGTGGTCAATAGTTCAGGCTAATTAAGATCACTGTTTTTAGAAACAAGTGGTCTATAAAAATAAAACATGACACAAACCTAAAAATTTGTGATCTTTAAGTAAAGGCCATACAAAGACCACAGTTTTTCAGAAACACTGTTCTTTTTAGCCTGTGAGCTAAAGCAGTTTTTGTTGTAGTGAGTTAGGGTTGGATAGGTCATTGTGTTGGATACATATTACTTTGTACCATAGAAAAAAAAAAAAAAAAAACATCATCCAAATCATCTCCCAGTTCAGTTTACAGTCAACTATCTCTAGCTTATTATTCGAGTAAGCCGAGGGTAACTATGAAGATCTACAGAACACGCTACAATTATCAGTAAGCCGGAGGCATCCAAGAAGCGGTACAGAACATGCTAAAATTATCAGTAAGCCTAGGGTAACCAAGAAGCGCTACCGAACATGCTCCAATTATCAACAGAAAAACAACATACAAGCGAAATATATACTGAATCATTTATTCATCATATCTGCAGAAGACTGAAATTTTGCTAACCTGAATACCAAATTTCTAAAACAACTTTCAATATCAATATCTCACCAGCCACAAGTCATAGTTACCAAATTATTTAATCTTTTTAAACCCTAATTAAAATTCCTTCTGCCTGTTTATCATGAAACTATCAAGGAAATTGGTGCCTGTATAACCCAAAATTCCTTTCACGTCTTATTTTAGAGTTTCTGAGGGTTTCATGAAACTAACCACAGAGAAGTTAAGCACATGAACAACAAGACTTAGTCAAGATTACAAGCATGTGTATATTATATCCATGAAATCTAGGGCAAAAAAAAACATAAAAAAGAAGTTGAGCAGATTCATGTTAACCCTAATTCCTTCGTCAACGTAAACGAACAATGAAATTATACAGAGATTCAATTAAAATTCCCCAATTAATTGAACTTTTCAGGAAATTAGGGTTTATAAGAAGTTGATTGTAACCCTAATTCGTTCATCGAAGTAACGACGACCAGCAATGAAATTATGCAGAGATTCAGTTGAATTCGTACCTTGTTATTCGACTCATGTGATCGATCCGGTAAGCGAGAGATCGTAAATGATCGACGATTTGGTCTCTGATTTTTTGCAGAAGATTGATGTGTTCTGATTTCAACATGAAGAAGAAGAAGAGGAAGAAGAAGAAGAAACAGATCTGATGGAAACCCTAACGAACGGCGATTTTTATTCCCCATTTTTACGAACTCCACTCCTTCTTCCCCATTTCACTTTCTCTCTCTCTCTCTCTCTCTCTCAGATCGATTTGAGAATTGCTTAGTTTTGAAGCGAACCGTTGCCCGAACCGCCCTCACTAGTGACCGAGTCTTATTGCCCGTTAGTGGTGCTGCCCGCAGCCCGTTGCCCCCTTTTCTTTTGTGTATCTCTCGCATGGGCCATTTTAGGCCCGAGTCTGAACGGTTGAATAATCCACTACTTACTGCCTGGTGGAACATGACTGGCTTGATTCATGACTAAACAATTTTGGTGTCCGGATTGTTTTTATTTTCACTTGTCTTCATTTTATCCTTGAGTTCAGTAGATGTCACTATTGGTACACATAAATTCCCTCAATTGGCAAATCAGGTACATATGGTTTGTGACTTGTTTTTCCGAATGAAAGGGTTATATTGACAACACAGTGCTACAAAGAACATTATGTCTACACTACAGTCACGAAGAGACTTTCTAAGAGTTTACGGCTTGAAATTCTTTGCGGCAAAAACCATTTTACTGTATATAGGAGATTTTTTATTGTTGTTATGGTTTCCTCTACTCCTCGTCATTATTCCGAAAGATTTTTGTATTGCGCTGCAACCAGATTATCCACCAAACAACAACAAAGTAGTATACTACTACAAACCAGCAACAACTACTAATCGTGAAACAATGAAAGACTAAGTAAAAGAATCCCTAAAACTTAGGTAACATGACTGACTTACGCATCATAATTTTATCTCTCCCCCTTGATGCAAAATTCACCAACACCCAAGGAAGACCTGAACCTAGAAAACTTAGGAAAGGGAAAGCTTTGTAAACCCGTCAGCAACTTGTTCTTTAGTTGGACAAAACTTCATAACAATCGAACCTTCTGCAACTACATCTCAAATAAAATGATGATGGAGCTCTATATGCTTTGTTCTCCATGGAAAACATACTTCTTTGTCATTGAAATAGTAGCTTTGTTGTCGCAGTCAATCTCGGTCCCGTTAGCTTGAATTCGATGCAAGTCTTCCAGTATACGGCGCATGCAAATGGCTTGACAAGTAGTTGCAGTTGCAACAATATATTCAGCTTCTGACGATGATAAAGATACAATAACTTGTTTCTTTGTACTCCATGAAACAACACCTGAACCAAAACTGAAAGCAAACCCCCTTGTGCTCTTCTTGTCATCCACAAAAAGCAGCCCACTCACTGTCAGTAAAACCAACCAGTTTGAAATTAGGTACAGGCTTGAACCAAATTCCATAATAAGTTGTCGCCCGTAAATAACGTAGAATTCTCTTAGCTGCTCCAATATGATGAATAGAGGGATTATGCATAAACCTTGAAACCAAACTGACAGGATAGACAATATCAAGACGAGAATGACTTAAATACATTAAACCTTCAATAATACTTCGATAATACCTCTCATCTTCCTTTGTGGTACCATCATTTAAACTCAACTTCTCACTTACATTAATAGGAGTAGAAGAAGACTTACAATTCAACATATTATACTTCTGAAGTAAGACCACAACATAATTCTCTTACAAGTTACAATGCATTCATCAACATATTAGCAGCAACTTGATGAAAACAAGAAAAATCAACAAAGTAACAATGTGCTAAAGTAATTGATTCACAATATTTACATTCGAAAGTAAGTATAGCGCAACCTATCAGTTTTTTAGTGGCTTTGAAAGATGAGTTTTGAACAAAGATTATGAGGAAGCAACTATCTATTGTCGTATTCCTCCAAGGACTTGAGCAAGATCCAATATCTCCATAATCATCATCATAAACTAAAAAATATAGTAATTCATCTCAGATCTGAAACAACACAAAATAAATGTATCTAACAAACACAATAGTTCATTTTTGAACAAAAACAAGACAAACCTAAACCTTACAAATTCATCAAAACAACATTTTTCACAAATATTTTTTAAATGTCAATCCATAAAACTAAAATCAAAGCAACAACAAGCTTTTAAAACTCCAAGAACTAAAGTAACCAAAAACGAAGATTGCAAAATCTTTCATAAAGATATTGTATCAAATTAGGTTAAACAAAAATAACATAACAAATGACAAGATTAGAGCTTATAAACTATATCAAATGTTTGATTATGAGATAAGGGTTTTCTGATGATTTTAGGAGCAAAATAAATTAGATCTAAAGTTACGAATTATATTTTTAAGTTACTAAAGAATAAATTCAGATTTCAATGAAATCGACTTGATATAGAAGTAGGTCTCGGTGAATAAAGAAAGATTTTTTTTTTGAAGGAGGGAGAAAGAAAAATGAGCTACTCATTTAATGTTTATTAAAAGAAAGATCAGAATACTAAAAAGGAAAAACAATTCTAAATACCCGTGCAAATCTTGAAATCCACAAATATGCCATGCTTTATCACGTATATACATGTTACATATGAAAATAAATGCGTTGCTTAATTATTTAATAGTATACAGGTATTTAAAGAAATGTATATATATGTTGAAAAGTCAAAAAAATAAATAAAAATGTATAATCCGGGATATGGTGTAATGTTGCTCTTGAAATATAGATAGAAATTTTATTATTATTCATGAATTATTTGATTCGCATAAGAACAAATAAATTCACAAAAAAATACATAGTGAATGAAATTATTAATTGTAAGAAAACATATTTTTTAACGGAAACCCGGTATCAAGCCCATCTCCGTAGTATCCACCATCTAGTCGAATACTCCAGACACAATTATCAACACAATGTTTCATCCAGTCTCTTCTTGCTTTGTAGGCCGTAAACTTTACTGTGTGGTTTCCGTTTCCAGCATGATCAGACCAACTTGAATCACACACAAATTTTGTTGACCTCCAAAAATTAACTCTAAAACGCCATCGGAAATTTTGTTGGTAATATAGTGTATGCACACCCAAATCATCTTCGCTTGACCAACAATGGATATTTAGAGCTATATTTGGATCTATATCATTATACACGGCGACAGTCTTTTTGCGTGCTTGAATAAGACGACCATCAACTTCTTGTGCACATAACAATGACAAAATAATAAGAGTGGAGAAGATTGCAGCAGATCCTAAAACTAAAAATGATTGTGACATTATGATTGAGAAACGCAACCTCACGTTAAAACTAAGTATAATGCTAATGATAGTTGATGCTTTCTTGATGGGTATTTTATAGTCTTAATTTGAGGCATATGTGCACGTACTTATATGGAAATATATTCTTTGGTTGGAATCTAATTTATGTCAAAAATATTTCTTATTATGTTGGGCCTTATTATGTTAATAAAGATATCTAAGGAAATTAAATATTTGTTAATTAAAACCATAAAATTATTATAAGTGTATATTCTTTCTTGTCATGACAAGTTGTATATTGCCAAAAGTTTGTCATTATAAGTTGTATATTTGTAGCGTCTATCCTTTTCAAGTGTAACTTTGTTGTTTTAGCCAAAACTGCACATTCAAGTCCTACTTTTTAGAATGGAAATAACATTATCCTCAATTGGTGTAGTTAATGGGAGGAAAATATATATCATTGACATCCTAACATATATACGCTGCTGGAATTTTGCCGTTTGGTACTTTTACCATAGTGGCAAACTCGCTTTGCCCCTCTACCTGGACATGTATCGAGGTATAGCCATAGCCACTTCTGAACTTATATGTATTCAATCTCTACTTAAGGAATTGGGTATCAGTGTTGCATCTCCTTTGCTGTGGTGTGACAATCTTGGAGCAACCTATTTGACTGTAAATCCAGTGTTTCATGCGCGCACAAAGCATATAGAAATCGATTATCACTTTGTGCGTGAAAGAGTTGCTACTAAACAGTTAAATGTTCAGTTCATATCTTCTAAAGATCAGCTTGCAGACATTTTCACGGAGGGTCTGTCATCATCAAGGTTTGCTTATTTACGAGACAAGTTGAACATTCGCAACTCCTGTTCAACTTGAGGCGGGATGTTAAGATAATGTACACCTACGAGTCTTTAGGTGTGTTAGTCTGCGAGTCTTTAGGTGTGTTAGGAGTCAGCAACAAATTAGCTATTCAACCTCCTGTATTTACGATTCAGTATTGTAACTCTAACTATGTAACAAACCCTAACAATACATGGGTTTATACTCTTATATAAAACAATGGAACTCCACCATAATCAGTGTGGAAGATTAAACCAAAACTCTCTCTTTAAGTATTAGTTGATACATAAGTAAGGAAAAGAGGAAGAATTTATATAAGCTCTGATCTTCAGGGAGTGTGAAATATAAACATGATCATCAGAGCTATTTATCACCTTCATTAACATTAAAGAGAAATCCAATTCCATGATCTTCAGTAATTCTTCCGTAAATGTTTTCCACTACAGTACCAAGTATACAAAGTACTAATGCTAGAGAGGGAGACAGATGTTTGTGTCGTGATATATGACCGATATCTGCATCGTGATACTGTCAATAGTAGCATTCAGTGAAACAGGCTGATAACCCACTCTGTCATGATCCTTGACCAAGCGCTGCATCTCCACACTGCCAGTACTAGGATTCAATGCTACAGACTTATCCCCGAGATCGTACCCACCAAGATGATCATACAAAACCTTCTTATCAACCACTTCATTGTGGTGACTTTTACAGGCAAAGAATAAGACACTCTGAGCTAATATCCCTGTGAGATTAACTGCCAGCAACATGAGCAAACACAGCAATCCCAACAAAAGCTTAACCATGAAATGTACAGGATTTGGCTTTGCAGGCTGAAACACCAATTCTGCAATCCATGTAACTGTAAAGCTTACATATGCAAGTTCCAAAGCAACTTTGGTTCTCCCTCTTATGAGGTTCTTACTCTTGTTGATGGCTGCCAAGCCATAAAAGTTTGGTTCAAGAACAGAGATTACACTGGATAAATGCCATAACGATGTCACATAGATATGAACAAGACTGTATACCATAACAAATATGACAAGAACACCCCACTTCAGCGCTTCATTACTATTTAACAAAACGAAGACAGCAGTAGAAGTGCACAACGCCAAGTAGTTGACGATCATGAGAAGTAAGACGTAAGAGAAGGTTATCCCCAGTTGTTTAATTAAATATTCGATGAGTCGCAGAGAGAGTGGGGATAAATGAGACGGGTTTGGATGCGTACAGAGAAGCTACTATGAAGACAATGGCCGAGGTAGAGAGAAACGAGAAGACGAAGAGGGAAAGGAGGTAGAAGAACTCCTGTATAGAGTAAGTGCGGGTGAGCATGTTTATACGAAGGAGGTGATTATGACCAGAATCGTCCAAAATATCAAACAAGATCTAAGTATGAATTTCAAATGATAACTGAATCAGTGAAAGTGCGAGAATGAGGGTTAAGGTAATTATAAACAATTTCAGTGGAGATGATTTGGCTGGGATTTTCACTGCTTCCTTAATGATTTGATATGTATTGAAGAATTTGATATGTAAAGAGTTGCTCCATTGCTGTTTAGTTTGTTCAATTGATGAGATAAATAGAAGGTATGTATGGTGGATTTTGCAAGCTTTCATGTTCTTGCAATTCTTAAAGGTAGTGGTCGCAGTTGAGCACGCTTGAGAGTGCGGAATGTGTAGACCTGAAAACAAACAACAGAAATTACAAATTAACAAGTTATTCTTCAGCAATAACCAACAAACTGCTTACAAATTCTACCCAAGAATAGGATAACTGAAATCAATCTAAGTCAATTAAGCTCTACACATTGGTGGAGGTGATGTTGCAGACGTACATAGAGGTGATAAAACTGAGATATATTCTTTTCCCTGATTTCCTTCGATCTAACTCGGTTGATCCGGAGTCCAGACATAACAAAAGAACTGAAAAGCCACATCTCAACACTACTGGCCTTCAAAGTTCTCCACGTGTACAAACCATACATCCCAGCCGTTTATAATAGGTCAGCAAGTCCGGTTAACCCCTTTATAAGAGAAAACTAGTTTCTCTACTACCAACGCCTACATTTGTAGAGAAGGAAACCAAAATTCCAAATCCTAAATTCAAAACAACATCTGTTCTATCAGCTGCAAGGAGATCAAAATCAAGATCATGGCAGAAGCAAGTGGTGGTTCAATTAATAACATCTTTCGCCAGCTCCAATAAGCTCTCTTCACATTATTGTATTTCCTCTCAGAATCTAATTTTATTTATTTTCTCTAGCCGGATCCACCTTCAAGTTTCTTGTGTATATGAAAAATTTTCATGTTTCTCATAGCTTTTGAATCGGCTGGTGCAGTAGGGTTTGTTGAAGTTTTTTTTTTTTTTTTTTTAATCACCTTCACTACTGTATAATTTCAACTCAAATGGCCAAGGAACTGAATTTGTTGCTACATCTTCATATAGAGTTTATTTATTTTATTTTCAGGTATGGTAGTAGCAGTTCTTGATTTGTTTTCGGTTTTGTTCCTGAAATGTTATCTGGATGTAAAAGAGACTCACATGTGTATGCTTAAAAACATATCTAGAGATCACAACTTGTTTCAGTCTATTTTAATTTATTGGAAAAGAGATGCATATACTTTTCAATCAAGCTCCACCAATGGGGTCTGAATATTTTGTCACCTAATTTGCGCAAGTAGGACTAAGAATTTTATAAAATTGTACCCAGTAACCCATATAGTAAATCTGAGATCATCTCAATGCAAATGTCCAAAATGAGAGCCACTACATATTATGTTCTTCTTCGATTACTTCCGTGTGTGTGATAAAACAAGAGATGAAGAAGTGTCATGGATCGACGTAGCAGTGATATGGTTGCCTCTTCAGTTTGAGAATTTGCCATCAAATTTGCCTTTTGTAAATTTATAACACAACCAAACTGCAAAAAATAGCTTCTACACAACATACACAGTTACACACGACTGTAAATTAGTAGGTGTGTTTTTGAGTATCAATCAGAGCTTGAAATTCTAGCAGATATGTAATATCCATCAAGTCATTTGTGAGTATCTATTGCACAATGCTAAGGTCATACCATGTCAAGATTAAGAAGGAAAAAGTAGTGGTGATTTCCCGTGCTTCTTTCATTCATTGCTGGGGCTTAAGCTTAAACTTGTCAGGCTCTTGAGCTTCTGACCAATCCTGTTCAAATGAAACAAAACCAATTACAGTTAGTAGGTGTATACCCTCCGTACCCTAAACACTCTTGAGTTGTTAACTTGACTCCTAAAGGAGGGATAACAACATATACTTTCCCAGACTTGTAACTTCGAATTTCCAATGCTAAGAAGGGAAAAGTAGTAGTGATTTCCGTGCATCTTTCATTTATTACTGGGTCTTAAGCAGGCTCTTGAGCTTTGACCAATTCGATTGAATCCAAGTTCAATAGTAGGTGTATTACCTCCATACCATAAACTTGTCAGAATGTTGTTAACTTGACTCCAAAAGGAGTGATAACTACTTGTAAAGCATGAGGTGTATCTGAGGAACAACATATACTTCTAACTTCATACTATGCCATTTCGAATTCGAAGTAATCTAATCTAACAATCCTAACTGACGTCCGGAGATGTCCTAATTTTACTAGAAAACACTGTCCTAGACAATTAACCAAGAAAGATAAATTTTGCTGATTAAAGTATGTCAGAATACTTTCAATAGGGGATCACCTATATGAGTGAGAAGTGTGGCCGCTTCTTTGAGAACTTTTAAGGCTAAGTTACTCTAAAACACTCATAGAAAACCAGTATCGTTCAGGGCCGGAAAGAACACAACCGAGAACCGGATATGTAATTAAGAAAATAAATTGTGTGATATCTATTGCATCAGATTACATAATAAGGTTGAATAGTTCAAGACATCAAGGTCACTACGCAACCAGTAATCCCGGTAGGTATTCACTGAAGAAGATTCAAGGCCAATAACCATCTTTCCTGATGCAGTGATGTTCCGCGCACAAACTCTTTTCTAGTGTATGCAT
This sequence comes from Papaver nudicaule, assembly GCA_023529015.1. NCBI lineage: Eukaryota > Viridiplantae > Streptophyta > Magnoliopsida > Ranunculales > Papaveraceae > Papaver > Papaver nudicaule. Next base: position 9,409 of record JAJJMA010089832.1, read on the forward strand.
TAAACTTGCATGAATTTCGATTCAATGTGGGGGATTGTTGGAAATTTGAATAGAAATTAAGTTTAACTTAGTTACAACCATTTTGAGAAGGGTTGTGTCTATTCATAAAATCCTTTCACTTAGAAATTGAATCATTGTATCCCAAGGGATGTGACTCTTTCAAAGAGATATGACTCTTCCAAATGGATATGACTCTTTCCAAGGGGTGTGACCATTCATGAAGAGACTCTTAGTTGTTTCACAAGAGTCACCAATCATGTCTATAAACCCCACTCTTGATTCATTGTAAATATTGAGAGAAAATGAATAAGAAAGAGGTGGAAAAGTTAGAGAAAGAAAAGAAGAGAAGAAAACTAAGTAGACGTGCTTAGAGTTTGTTCTTAAAAAGTTTGTGCTACATCAATTCGCGTTCGTTATTGGTGATCATCGAAGTGCTGCAAAGAACACCAATGGTATTGTTGAATGCTGGAGACATATGTCGTTCACTGTATCAGCATTAAGTACAGGGCATTAAATGTCGAGTAAAGAGATTACTCGCCTCAATACACCCAAGTAAGTTTGTTTAAGAATTATAGAATTTCTCTTTCTCATTCTATTCTACTTGTTTTCCAGTGTTGGTTTCTTATAACCAAGTATTACGGAAGTCGTAATACATAGATGAAGACCAACGTTATAGTAACGAGTTGGCAGAAATAATACACGGGTTGTATTATTGATGGAATCGGTAACGAAGATATTTTTCCAACAGAACTAAAAAGGTAATTAAGCTGACAATGTGCAGAATAAATCCAGATATGCAGCAGAATAAAAGAGAAAGATTTTTGCTCACCAGGTATCACAACTTTTAGACCCTCGGGTTAACCACTCACCCTAGCAGTACCAATTGCCCGACTGAAAATCCACGCTCTAAAGTTAAATTAGCACCTAGCAGAAGTTGCATGCAAGTAACATGAGGCTAGTCGCGATCATATAAAGTGCATATTGGTCAGGAAATGATTCTTTTGTTGTGCACAACATGGAATAAACTTCATGTGGTCCTTAGGAGATGAAGACGATTCCTATTGTATTTTTATATTTCCATTAGAAGTGTACATGAATGATTTTTGCCCGTCAATCGTCCTAAGGTTGGGTCATGCTCCTAAACCACAGATTGACATGGTTGACTTAATGGTACCCAAAAAAGCTTATTCCAAGAAATCAACCTTTCTCTACACTCCATGTATACCCAACACAAAAATCATAACCTTGTAAAAAGCTTTTTAGCTAAAAAAAAAAAAAAAAAACGACGTGTAAATAGATATGCCGGTCCACAAGTATAGAGCAGCCGCTGGATCAATGAAATGATAAGTAAACCCTAATCTAGAAAGGTAGATCCGTGGCCATAAATAAAGTAGCATAGTTTCACTCAAGTGAGTTTCATTTGTGCCGCCTTCCTCTTTTGTGTAGAGAAAATGAAAGGAAGAAGCAAAACCTTAACCTGTGTATCAGCGTTGTAATTTTTTCTCTCGTAGTTGTAATCTTAGTCCTATCGGTTGCAGCTTTTCATGAATGCGTCGGTCCCTCTATTGTGAAACGAAGCATAGACGAGTTGGAAGGAAGAATCTAAACCAATCTTCGATCTGAGCAACAAATTCATGGAAGCATCAGAATATCATCAAGGTCTCAGCCGATTTCAACAACAAAATATCATCTTCGGATTATGATCAGGAACAGATCTAGAGAGAAAAAGAATATAGATTATTTTAATTTTGTCATTTAAACCATGTAGGTCATGTAGTAACTTGTTTAGTATTAACATTTCTTGTCTAATTAGTTGATGCTTGTTTTAGTACAACTCTGATGTCACCAGTTTAATTTATTCATCAGTGAAAACATCCAGTGTATGATGTAATAAAATTGATGAACAAATGCTTGAAATTGTTTGTACTGCGTCAAAATCTCTTAAGACTTGATTTCAATTGTCGTCTACTGACCCATTGAACACACATAGAATGAACCATAATCTAGCACTTCTACTTGCCATTCAACAAAGACATCTAACTGCTCAGCTCCACAGTAGTGGATTTAACAACCTTCTGCAAATCACTCAACAAGATCATTCACCATTCAACAAAATTGGGGTGATACAGCCAGACCAGCCCACTTAATATACTACTCTTGTGCTCTCAGAGATTGTGCTCTCAGGTCTTAGAGGACGGTTAAACTTGCAACTTTATTTCATGGACAACTGACACATTATTCATGTGGTGACGGTTATACCCCTTAAAGTTTCGATCTCTTTTACTTTAATGGTTTCATATCTAAAACTATCAACGCTATATCTTCCTCCGACATCTCCTTTCCACCATTGACAACATCTCTTCAACCATCATCTCCACACCATAAAAAATCACCACCCACACAAACATCAGCGGTAAATTTCTTCCTCCGCCATCTCCTACACCGTCATCATCACTATCACCACCACCGTCATCTCAAGTAACACCATTACATCTCTTCCGTCGGCCTGCTACTAACACCACCATATATATAGCCGATACAGAGAATGAGAATTGTGATCAAATTCGATCAACATCATGGAGTATTGTTCACTAAAAAGGTATGTTATGTCACTTTATCTTTCTATCCTTCTTATATTTTGATTATATTGAAAATTAGGGTCTCATAAATTTGAAATTTTTCAGAGGTTTGTCATAACTAGGGTTAATTAGTATAATTTAGACAGTAATATGAATCGGGGTTAATTTTGCGAATCAAATTGAACCGTTGGTAATGATTTTGGCCTGTTGTTGTTCATATTAATGTTGCTTAGCATGGTTTTCCACGTATAAGCTTGTGTTTAATTTATTTTCGAGGGAGTTACTTGTGCTGGTTGTTGTACATTTTCAGCATATTGCTAGATGTTTCTACAGTGGAACAATTAAACGACAACAGGTTTTGCTTGGACCGCAAAATCGTATTCCGAAGATGCATTTTTGTGTGTATGGTTTGCCATATGTACCCAAGTATAAGTGGTAGAAATTTGTCATTTACATCTTTATTTAGGTCTTGTACTATACTAGATTATAGTTGAAACTTAAGGTGCTTAGTTATTGGATGAATTGTTGCGGTTTTCAACATTTTGAAGTATGTAAATTTGAATGACTTTCGTAGGATTCAGTTCATGTTTCAAAAAGTTCGTTGCGTCCGTATGATAGAAAAACTCAGAAGAACCGTGCAAATCAAAACATCAAAGGAAAAAGAGTAAGGAGTAAAACCTAGGTACAAGTGCTTAATTGTGTCTTACTTTGATTATGAATGTGTGGTTACTACTTGTAGAAATGTTTTATTGTGTGTGTTTTTGCCATCTATACCCCAGTACAAGTGGTAGAAGTTTTGGCTTGATTATAAATGTGTAGTTATAAGTTTAGTTACAAGTGGTATAAACTGGTTGAAATATGTTCTTGTGTATCTTGTGGTTGAAATTTTGGCGTCTATATCCTAGTACAAGTGGTAGAAAATGAGGGAAAAAAAAATACAACACTCTTTGAAAATTACAGCATTGTCACCACTTATACCTGGGTATTATCAGTCAACACTTGTACTTGGGTACTATCAGAGTACACTGCTGCAATGGGATACACTGATAGAGTTTTGTCCCAAATTAGGTGCTGGATTAGTTGTTTTGTTGTCGAGTTATTTTCCTGTTTATTCAGTACCTCTTGTGGATAAATTCTTGTTGGAAATTGATGGCATTGCATACATTTTTATTATAGGTTTTTTGGTGTACATATTAGACTACTTGGTGTTGGCATTCACTTGAGTCTTTATAATTGGACAATCTGCACCTGTGTTGCAACATAGTTACGCTTATGGATTTCTATAGAATTAACGTGTAGTATAATGATCCATTCACTCTTTGGTTCTGCCAAATCTTCCATGTTTCAGTTAGAGACATCCAACAAACCTTGACAATAGTCAGATGTGAGGTTAAATGGCAGTTCTGGAATGTAGTTTCTAGGTTCCTGCAATCCAAGACATTTATTATAAACTAGCTTTGCTCGGCATATGAGTAATTTTTGGCATGCATAATTTATGTTGGTGTTAATAGATAAAGGATTACCGTAGATACGTTTTCCTAAAATGTAGTGGTACCTCCCGGTCTATAGATTGTAATAGTTCTTAAAAAGAACCGTCGAATTATCATTGATTGATTTTTAAAGTTTGTGTATCCATTTGCAACTTACTGGCTCGTTCGCCGATCCTTTGGATGAGGGTGTGAACAGGGCATGATAACACCAATTATTGAAATACATCAAGTCGCCCTTGTGACGGAAAGAGAAGTTGTAATAAAAAACGTGCACTTCTGCCTAAGTCAGAACCTATGATGCTTGTCGTCGGCAACCTCCTGACACAACGAGCACCTTGTGTCATGACCGTTTCTTTGCTAATGGTATTTTTCTAGTGAATTATGTGTTCATGAGATCAGCAACGGCTGTTTTTCAGTGCGGGCCTTGTCGTGCTTACGTTTCAGGATGTACTTATGCTAATGGATCAGGTATCAAACTTGTGCCAAGAGGCTGGAAAATACTATATTTTGGTTGGAAAAACCAATATATGGGTCAGCATTTGTACACTTTGAAGAATATGGCTTTGTTAATGATACTAGTCGGGACATGAAACTGAATCATTGCTAAGCTTGAGTAAAGAAGACACATCTGAAATCTAGTGTTATGGGGAATCCATTTTGTAACTAGGATGGCAATAAATTGAAGAATTCTGCAGATGTGCAGCATGGAAGAATTTTGCGAGATGTGCAGCATGGTTGGATACGACATGGAACTGTTCAGAGACGTGAAAGAATGGCAGAACTCAGCTCTTGTTAATGTCAGTTTAGCTTATGTGAATATAGGGTATTTTAGTCAAGTTGACAAAATTAAATCTGATGTGGACTTGATTAGTTGGGTGAAATACCCATAAAAAAATATTAGAAAAGTATCTTTCATATTTGGGTCTTTTAAAACAGTATCTAACTTTGGATGTCTTGTAGATAAAGATATAGACAAAATTGATCCTTTGAACCAATTTTGTGCTCTTTAAGCTGGCTTCTTGGTCTATCCCTTAGTCAAATTTCTAGTGGAGAATTTCTGGGCTTCCACTGGGAGCTAGACAAGTATATCAATCTAAAACGAAATGGGACATTGTGAATTTGTGATGTTTTGAAGGGAGGTAAGCAGTGTGACATCTACTACCAAGACTTTATAGATAGTAATGCTGATGATTATATAGACTTTGGATGGGATACAACA
>JAJJMA010089842.1:0-13075 GCA_023529015.1 Papaver nudicaule
TTTTTCAAACCATGTGCAGCTTGACAAGATATGGAAACTCATTAATTCGGGTTACAGAAACAAAAACATGATGCAGTTGCTGCCTTAAGCCCTTAACTATCACATGGTAGACATATATGGACAGCTTATTTGCTCCAGACAAGATTAGAGGCTTGTGTTATTTTTCAATTACCACCTTAGAGGGTTAGACAGTACTCCCATATAAACTTGGATGGCTAACTCATTGCTTAGCATATTAACTATTTAGTACCTACTCATGATTTGCCCTAGGCTGCCTGCTCTGAATATATATGGCAGAACTTGTTGGATATTCCATCAAAATAGTTGTGTAAATACAGAAGTGTTCTAAACAGAGCAGAAAAACAGGGGGGAAAAAGAGTAAAAAACAGAGATACTAGTGAATATATACGGACAAGAAACAAATTTTTCATCCCATAGGACTCCTTCCGTACTTCAAATATAAAGTCCCAAATAACTATGCAATTAGTAACGCACCAGCACCAGAAGTCCAGAACAAAACCATTTGCATTACTAAGAGGACTAACGACATTAAACCAAACCATTTGCATTACTATTAAGAGCATCTCCAATGGGAAGATGTTAACTTCATATATTTAAGGATTTAATCATTTTTGGTCAAAAATCTTCTCCAACGGGAGTGTGTAAAGAGATTGTGGAAGTGATTTTGCAGGTAGTTATACTGACATCCTTGAGCAGATCCTCTACTTTCAGCAGATCTCTTTGAGGATGTGAATGAATTTTTAAAAGACAAAATTAGTTATTTGAACACAAAAAATATATTTTAAATTAAAGAAATATAATAGTGGCCAAGCAAATTGTTACACCTAGACAGCGGCGGAGCCAGGATTAAAATGTTGGAGGGGCCAGTTAAAAATCAACTTCGAGCTAAAAATATTGGCAGAAAATACATATTCTAGCACATAATCAATTTGTTTAAAAACCTGATGAAACAAATTGTACAATCAAAATTAAAAAAATTTAAATGGGAATATCATCCTAAATTTGATTGAAGGGGCCACTTATTGTATACTTAGAGAAACTTTCAGATGAATTCCAGCTATACTACTACATGGCCTCCAAAATCTTGGGGTGGCCATGGCCACCCCAAAGTTACATGTGGCTCCGCCACTGCACCTAGATTCCTAATTAAAACTAGACTCCATCGGTTAGAGATGAAAATCTTGAACTTCCTAACAATTAGGAATTTTGGCCTCTTTTTTTCTTAAGGATGTCCTAAAACACTTTCCCTAGGGAGCACCAAGGTATCCTAATGATCATTCCGGTGAACTAAGAAATCTATTAACCAGATGAGGCCTATAACAATTGCATAAACCAAAAGACATCTTAAACATGCCCAACAGGTTAACGGTTCTTCTTCGCACACACATGGCCACTCTCGGCAATCATAACAAAATTGGGTTCCACATCTGCAAACACAAAGAAAAGAAACGCCAGAGATATATAATTTAAACCAGTCATTTGATTTAGAAAAAAAAAAAAATAAATAAATAAATAAATAAAATAATAAAATTGTTAATAGAAATATTGAGAGACGAAAAGAACCTGCAATAGAAGCGGCTGCAACAACCCTCACCCATATGAACTCTCGTTGAATGTAGAGATTGCAATTTGGGCATCGAACCCATTTCTTTCATTTAACCATCTCCATGAACAAAACGTCGTTTTTGTCCACATCGATATCAATCGTTATGGCGCCTGTTTGACGACATTGATGATTGTTTTTCCTAAAGCAAAATACTTCCTTGCAGTTTGGGCAGTCTGATCGTTTCACGTCAGTCTTAGAACCCTCACACTCGTTCAGAATCAATTCAGAACACTTGAGATTAGGGCAAAAACATCTTCCATGCACAAACCCACCTTTTGTTGCATCTAAAAGTACTGCAGACTCGCAAAGAACACGACACCAACTCTCGAATACTTTCTTAGTCTTAGATTTACTACAGAAAATATTTCTCTATTCTTCTCAAAAGACAACACAGTACAGACCATCACATTTATAGAAGTGCAAAGAAACAACCGACACAAGACAGAACAGACACGTGTCCAAGAGAGACTGGACAACACAGAAAACAGACAGAAGAAAATGATTACAGTTAAAAAACAGAAAACAAGAACTACAGCTAATAAAGGAAGGTGCATTTATTGTGCCTTAACACTTAGGAAGGATCGAACGGCACGATAGAGTGTCCAAGAGAGCAACACAGTTGGTGTTAGGGAACTTTATATCCGATATGTTGTCGTGAATCACTTTTGTTTCGATATACTTGGCAACACAATCCGAGCAATATGGATGGAAACATCCACTCACCTCCATGTTTCTGAATCTTCCTTTCAGTGGAACTGGCTCCATACAGATTTCACAAGTGAAATAGTTTCTGCTGTTAGTTGCATTGCTGTGGTTTGATGTTTTGAAAAGCTTATTGAGATTTTGCTGTATGGTTTCCATAGGGAAAAAAAGATGATGTTGGGGGGACACTTGCAAATCCGAGACGCTATGCACAATATGGAAACAACAAAGAACAGTGCGGAACAATCTTATACAGCGTAACGGCGAAATAGAGACAATCACACAACACCAAGATAGATAACAAATTAACCAAAAGATGAATAGATTTGCTAGACAGAAAGACCAAGAGAAGAAGATGAAGAATCCGCTCTGGAGATACTATTGGATGCAGAAAGTTTATACGAAGGGAATTTCTAGGGAAACGAATATTCGGATATGACTTTGGATGGATATCGGAATGCTCAGAGATAGCTGATTCAGATACACAAGTTCTTGCACTCCACTTCTTTGTTCTGGACTTTCGGCTATTACTTGGTAAAACCTCATAAACTCATGAGCTTGGACATAAGCCCTTATGTTCTTAATAGTTCCCTATTAGTATGAAACAGGCTCATGATCGTAGCCTCTGGCAGGCAAAATTGGTATAGGTCATAGACCAAGTTGCGTTCGACCTAGATTCAATTTTATTATGAGGTATTCCTTCTTGGGGGGTCAAATTGAGCAGTATTATATGGAGTATTCCATTGATTGTATACAGAGAAGACAAAAGTTGTTACAAGCGATAAGGTCTAGAAGACCTTAAAAAGAGAAAAGCGGAGGTGGTGTGAGGCAAAAGAAATGAGGTGTCACAGGACACCTGGACAAACCGTACAAACATCACACAAGCCTCACACACATACAAAGTCTAACTAACTTTACCTACCAATGTCAGATTACTACTATTAGGCCCCCTCAAGTTAATAGGGGCAGACTTCACAACTACAAGTTTGTCGCGCAGAAATTCAAATCTTGGAGCAGATAAACCTTTGGTGAAGATGTCTGCAACCTGTTGACTTGTAGAGATATAGTAAAGCTTGAGAGACTTGGAGTTGACAAGATCTCTGATGAAGTGAAAATCAACAGCAACGTGCTTCATCTTGTTGTGATGTACCGGATTGGAAGCAAGTGAAATTGAACCTTGATTGTCACCACCAATAGTAGGAGCAAAGCGCAGAAAGATGTGTAAATCCTTGAGCAGTTGACAAACCCATAGAACTTCAGCTGCAGTGTGAGATAAGGATCGATATTCTGCTTCAGTAGAGGAGCGTGCAACAGTGGCTTGCTTTTTAGATGACCAAGTAATGGGATTAGTGCCATAAAAGATACAAAAACCACTGGTACTCTGTCTGTCATCTGGGTTTCCAGCCCAATCAGCATCACTGAAGCAGTTAACAGCAACAAGACCTTTTTGCAACAGAATTCCATAGTCAAGTGTGCCTTTGAGGTAACGAAGAATGCGTTTTGCAGCAACCAAATGAGTATCAGTAGGGGTTTGCATATGTTGACAAACCTGATTAACAGAGTAGGCGATTTCAGGCCTAGTCCAAGTGATGTATTGCAGGGCACCAACAAGGGATCTATACTCAGAAGGATCTGCAAGTGGTGTGCCATCAAATTTGCTCATCTTAACATCAGCAACAACAGGTGTAGAGCAAGGCTTAGCACCAATCATATTTGTTTTCTGCAGTAAGTCTAAAATGTATTTGGTCTGAGTGAGGAACATTCCAGTGGATTTCCTTTTTACTTCAATGCCCAAAAAATAATGAATATTTCCTATGTCCTTGATAGGAAAGTGTCTGTGGAAGTGTTGAATGACTGAATCACAGAAAGACTGAGATGAACCTGCGAGAATAATATCATCAACATAGACAAGTAATACTGTAATTTGAGTACCTTGCTTGTGAACAAAAAGAGAGGTATCCGCATAGGACATAGTGAATTCTAAGGGCAAGAACTACATCAACAAGCTTTTGGTACCAAGCTCTTGGAGCTTGCTTGAGGCCATAGATGGATTTGTTCAGCTTGCAGACATAGTGAGGAAAGTCTGGATCCACAAAACATGGTGGTTGAACCATATATACATCCTCTAACAAATCACCATGCAAAAAAGCATTACTAACATCCAACTGTCTCACCAGCCAATCAACCTGAACTGCAATTGAGAGAACCAATCTAATAGTGGTAGGTTTAGCAACTGGTGAGAAAGTATCTGTGAAATCAAAGCCTTCTCTTTGGTGAAAACCTTTGGCAACAAGCCTAGATTTTTCAATAGAAGTAGTGCCATCAGAGTGTTCTTTAGTTTTGTAGACCCATTTGCATCCAACAAGATTTTGATTTGGATGAGGTGGTACTTTAGTCCATGTATTGGCAGCTACATGAGAAAGAATTTCTCTTCTCATTGAAGCCCTCCAAACTGGTAACTTACTGGCTTGAGTGTAGCAGGTAGGTGTGGAGTTAGATAAATGAGATATATAAGCCTTAGCAATAGGATGTTTAGTTGCTAGTTTTGCCTTGGGTTTGAAAATACCATTTTGAGATCTAGTGACCATTCTAGTTGGTTGAGGAGGTAATTGAATATCTGTACTGGAAGTAGGTATAGAAGCTCAACTAGAAGATGAAGAAAGTTCAGTGGTGTCTGTATGTGAGAGGTTAGGGAGAGAAGATTCACTTGGTGGTATAAGACTAGCAGAAGTAGGTTTTGATATAGACAGCTTGTAGTGAAGAGCAGGAAATAATGTTTCATTAAAGGTGACATGCCTAGAAATATAAACTCTGCTAGTGGAGGGATCCAAACACCTATAGCCTTTGTGAGAAGAGGAATACCCAATAAATATACACATTTTGCTTCTTGGTTCAATCTTAGTTGAAGTATAGGGCTTAAGCCATGGAAAGCAAGCACAACCAAAGATTTTTAAGCTCAGATAATCTGGTTTGACAAGAAATAGCTTCTCAAAAGGTGTATTAAAAGCAATACTAGCAGAAGGCAGTCTGTTTATAAGAAAATTAGCTGTCTGAAATGCTTCCACCCAAAATGAATCATGCAAATTAGCCTTCAGAAGAAGTGTTCTTCCTACACCAACTAAGTGTTTGTGTTTAGACTCAGCCACTCCATTTTGTTCAGGAGTGTGAGGACAACTAAACTGATGAGTAATGCCTGAAGTGGTAAGTAACTCACTAAGAGCAGTGGCAATAAATTCACCACCACCATCATACCTGATAGTTTTAATATGACAGTTAAAGTAATTTTCAACCTGAAGTTTAAATGAAGTGAAAACAGTGCAAAAATCAGATTTCTTTTTCATAGGAAAGATCCAGCAATACTTTGAGAAATCATCAATGATATTGCAATAATAAAGAAAACCACTAACATAAGTTACAGGGCTAGGCCCCCATAAATCCATATGCAGAAGTTGCAATGGAGCATTAGAAACAGAACTAGATAAAGAAAATGGTAGTTTATGTGATCTACCAAGACTACATTCATTACAGAAAACTTGTTTATTAGACAAAGAAATGCCTGTGGAATGACAAATTCTTTGAAGGGACTGAAAAGATGGATAACCTAGTCTTTGGTAAAGAAGTGTGGATGGCAATTTGATGACTGACAGAGCTTGAACTGGTTAGGTTGAAAGATGCAAGGGATAGAGTCCATTCCTAGCTGGTCCTTGGAAAATTGTCCTCCCTGATGAGAGATCCTTCACAAGGAAATCATCACAGGTAAAGGTTATGCTACAATTATTATCACCCGTAAATTTATGTACAGCAATGAGATTCTGAGAGCAATTGGGAACACAAAAAACAGAAGGCAAAGATACTCTATCATGTTTGAGAAAACCAGAAACACTACCAGTGTGGGAAATAGTCATACCTTGACCATTAGCAGTATGTATGTTATCAGCACCAGAATAGGAAGCAACATTGTCAAGATTAGCTGAAGTAGCACTGATATGATGAGTAGCTCCTTTATCTACAAACCAAGGATTCTCCCCACAGATATTAGCAGCAGCCAGCATAGCTTGTAAATTAGGTGGAGGAGCTCTGCCTTGTACAGCCAAATTGAATCTATTATTGCACTCTGGAGCAAGATGACCAGTTTTGCCACAAATCCGACAGGGTTGTTTGTCAGAACTGAATGAAGAGGGTTTTGGCACAGAAACTGGTGAATATGTTGAATTAGGTGTGAATGATGGTTTATGACTGAAATTAGGCCTAGGAGATCCTGAATTGGATCTAAAATTGGGATTAAAGGGTTTCTTTCCCTTATAATTGGGACTGTGACCAGTAACAGGATTAAAATGAGCATGTGGTGTAGATGAATTTGAAGAAGATGAAATAAAATTGTGGGGTGTATAAAAAACTTTTGGATCAGAAAGAGTAGGTGAATATGATTGACAAGGATTGAAGGTATGTGGTGTATAAAAAGCTTTGTCGTCAGAAAGCTCAATGTGAGCAGCTTTAAGGGCTAATTCTTCACTAATCAAGAGATTGTGAAGTTCAGTACTAGATACAGGTGGAGAACGCATACGAACAGAAGAGCAGAACGGTGCATAGACAGAGCTCAAACCAGATAAGGTATAAACAACCACCTCTTCATCAGAAATCTTGGTTCCAGTAGCAGCTAAAGCATGAACCAAGCGTTTGAGTTCATCAAGCAAAGTAGAGATTGAACTATTACCTTGTCTGTGTGCTTGGAGTTGAGTACGCAGTTGAACCGAATGAGATGTAGAGATACGAGCATAGCGATTCTCAATCGATTTCCACAGTTGATGAGATGTATCGGCTCCAGCAAAGTAAGGAAGCAGAGAATCAGAAATTGTACCTTGTAACCACACAATAATTGTTTGATCTGTTTTAAACCACTCTTGATAAGCAGGATTTACCGTAATAGTTTGATTTGCACCCCTACCATGAGTGAGGGTTTGAGAAGGAATAGATTGAGTACCATCCAAAAAGGCTTGAAGATTGTATTTGCGAATTGTTGGAGTTAAAACAAGTTTCCAGGTAAGATAATTGTCTTCTTTGAGCTTTAATGAAACGAGATTGGAGAGCTGATGACCAGGAATTTTGAGAAAACTCTCTGTATCCATTGATGAATTTGGGTCAATAAATGTTTCAATCATGAGGAAAACTGGATCAGAAAATGAAGACTAAAGAAAGAAGAAGAATCAGATTATTTCATTGAAACGGCGGAAAACAGGATCAGGATATGGAAAACCCTAAAGGTTTTCCCTCTGATACCATGGAGAATTCCATTGATTGTATACAGAGAAGACAAAAGTTGTTACAAGCGATAAGATCTAGAAGACCTTAAAAAGAGAAAAGCAGAGGTGGTGTGAGGCAAAAGAAATGAGGTGTCACAGGACACCTGGACAAACCGTACAAACAGCACACAAGCCTCACACACATACAAAGTCTAACTAACTTTACCTACCAATGTCAGATTACTACTATTATTATACTCCCTCCTTCCACATTAATTTCAATTTTTACCTAAAAATAGGCTAATATGGAAAATGAAATATTTTAATTAATATGAGACGGAGGTAGTATATGACGAAACCCATTTAGATCACAATGCATATCTTTTTCTTTTCCTTCCAAAATCTCGATTTCAAACCCTAGAGACCTCCGAGTCAGAAAATATATCTAATGAACAGCCAAATGAATTGAGAACATAAGATGCATGGCAGTTAAGTTAAAATGTAGTATTATCTACAACAAGTTCAGGGATAGGGCTTGATGGTACGTAATCAATATATAATACGGCAGAATGGTTTGGATATTCGAATGGTTTGGAAAAGAGCACAAATACAGAGTAAGGAATAGAGTAAATCAAAAACAGAGATATTAATGAATGTATCAGCACAAAACTGGAGAAAACCCCCTCAATACAATCATTTGTATCCTACTGTTCATTCTCATAATTCATTCAAGGCGGATCGAGGTTTATCTATGTTACTATACTGTTCAATCTCATAATTCATTCAAGAGCACTTAAAAGTTAAAACATAAACAAATAAATCCATAAACCATTAATCGTAAAACATTTTTAGTGTTGATGACATTCAGCGACCAAGAATCATGAAAGGATTGTATATGCATGACCAGAGGAGGCCAAAATTAAATCTAAAAACCAACAGAAGTAGAGCCATCGTGAGGACCAAAAATCATTAAAGGTAAACAAATCAATAACCAGAAGAATAAAAGAAGTGCTAAACTCAGCAGACCTTGTAAACAGGACCAACAGGTAAACGGTTCTTTTTTGCATGCACAAGGCCATTCTCGGCAATCATAACAAAATTCGGTTCCACATCTGTAAACATAAAGAAAAAAGATACACCAAACAGAGTTTATTGTAGAGAAACCAGGAATCTAGCTGTGGGGAGCTGGAAAGAAAAATTTACGAGGACTCCACTCTGAACAGTAACTAACTCAGCTATCTATTTAGCTTTGTTATTTTTAGTGATGTGAAAAAGAATACCGGTTGGGGATAAACAGCACTACAATATAAAGTGGCTGCTGAAGACCGGTCGAGACTATATGCATTTTTTTGCTCTCCAAAGCGCCATACAAATTATTTGATACTGATATACTATACCAGGAATATCAATGAACCCAATTATTGCAATTACTCAGGATACCCTTTTTTAGCTTCTAAGACCTATTTCTTAGTTCAAGATCCCTCTTACTAACTGGAATCAAAGAGTTACTAACTGGAATCAAGGAATTAGTAGCTCTCTTCCGCCCAAAATGGGAATGGGCTGGGGATATGAACTTATAATCTGATTATGGAGTTGATTCCGCCCAAAATGGGAATGGGCTGGGGTTATGAACATATAATCTGATGATGGAGTTGATTCCATGATTATAAGTTCATTGCATACCGGACCAGACCGGAATAGGGATATGTAAATTCTCGTTATGAGATGGGGTCATTAGAACATATGTAAATAGATACAATGTTTACATATGGATCCCTGCGCCGAGTATATCCTATACAATCCCATTACAAATGCTAACTCGAAGTCGTACCTCTCACATTCACATAATGTGTATCACTTTGTATCTAACTGGATTTTAATGTTTTATATAAGCCTCCTGTAGAATCTAATTTTCTTAGTTACAGACATAAAAAAGAAAAATTCAGATGTAATAAGTCAGATTCAGATGCGAGTCAACTTGAGTAAAAAAAAAAAAAAACTACTTTGTTAGAAAAACAAATTACATTACAGAGAGATTCGAACGAACCTGCAAATGATGTGGCTGCAATAATACTCGGTCACCCGAAGTAGTTCAACGCAATTGTTGCAGTTTGGGCATCGAACCCATCTCTTTCGTTTAACCATCTCCATGAACAAAACATCGTTTCTGTCCATACCAATATCAATTATTGTGTCGCCGCTTGCTTGACGACATTGATGATTTTCTTTCCATGGAATCATACAACTAAAACAGAATACTTCCTTGCAGTTTGGACAGTCTGATCGTTTCACGTTAGACTTGGTTCCCTCACACTCATTCAGAATCAACTCAGAACACTTGCGGTTAGGGCAAAAACTTCTTCCATGCACAAACCCACCTTTCGATGCATCTAAAAGTACTGCTGACTCGCAAAGCACACGACACCACTTCTCGTATACTTTCTTAGAGAGGACGGAACGACACGATGATGCATCCAAGAGAACGACGCAGCTTGTATTAGGGCACTTTATGTCTGACATGTTGTGGTGCATCACTTTTGTTTCGATGTACTTTGCAACACAGTTTCTGCAGTAGGGATGGGAACATCCACTCGCCTCCATGTTTTTGAATTTCTCATTCAGGGGGACTGCCTCTGTGCAGATTTCGCAGGTGAAATTGGTTGCACTTGCATTGCTCTGGTCTGAGGTTTTGAAAAGTTTTTTGAGGGTTTCCATCAGAAGGTCAGCTGAAGAAGCTGTTGGATGTAGGTTAATAATACCTTATATATTCTTCCACGGAGAGGAATATCCGATGTCCTTGGACATAACCGGTAGGCTTAGACTTGAGCCTTACTCTCAAGGATGTGCCATCTCACTGGCTTATCATCGTAGCCTATATAATTCACTGCAATATGGGCATATTTCATGGTCCGCTGTGTTCTAAAGTTAGATATTCAATCTCCTTATGCACGTTGATGGTAAATCTTTGGCAGTGCTTTGTTCTTTTTTATTTACAAAACTTAAAGAAAAAAATTTATGGTTTTTTTTTTTTTTTTTTTGATTAATCAGGGTTAAAATTTTTATTAAGAAAGAAAAGTGTAACAACTTAAGTCCAAATACTTAAGCCCACAATCCTATATAATAGTTACAACAGAATCAAATATTGCACTCCATGACAGCATCCCAATTGAGGATCAAATCTCTAAAATTATGATATCTAAACCAGTTTGGGATTGAGCCCCATTGATACAATCTTCTCTTTAGTTCAATAATGAGCTCATCTATATCTCTCCCCCTCTGTTTAGCCATTACCCTCCTATTCCTCTCATACTAAACAGTCCAGACAATGGCATATGGGAGTAGTGTCCAGATTTTCCAATTGAGTTTACTGCTCTTCTTGTGTTGCCAATCCATAAACTGCAGTTTTAAAGTGTTTCTATGTATCCAATTTGGGTTCATACCTGAAGAGAAGAAGTTCCAGATTCCCTGAACAAAGGAGCACCGAATAAGAAGATGATTTACAGACTCCTCTGTACTATGGCAAAAGCAACAATTCTTCTCTTCAATTGCACGCCTTCTCTTCACCAGGTTGTCCACCGTAGGGCTGGAGTTCTGAGCAGCCAGCCATACAAACACTAGAGCCTTAGGAGGGACCAGTTTTTTCCAAACATAGTCGAAGTTAAGAGGTGAAGGGTGTTGATGCAGAAAATAAATAGGCGAGTTTCAGCACTGCCATCAAACAAAAATAAAAGGTATTTTAGAATACCTTATTGAACTGTCTTCTTTTCTCAGATCTTCAACTGGATGCAGCTACCATGCCTTGAACCCGTGACCTCATGTTTATGTGGTAATCCACTGCACCACTGAAGACACGGGGGCGTTGGTGTCTTCTTGTTGCATTTCTGTTTTATTTATTTTATGTCTAACTTTTTTTTTTGCTTTGAAGTGATATTTAACTTTTTTCCAATCGAGTCTTGAGCATTCACCATTTTTTCTTAATTCATTTTTTGTTAGGGTTTTATTGTCTTTATCGATGGGCTTTGCAATTGCAATGAGGTTGAATTTCTAAGAGAACTCAGTTTGTTTGCGTATATGAATTATACTCTGCTGATGGTTTTGGGTTCTTTTAGAGTGTTTTATTTTTGCAATTGCTGCTTTAGGGTTCACTAGCAGGTTTGATTTTTGATCCTGTTGTTTCTCATTGGTTTTGATCTTTTCATGACACCATATTAGGGGTTCTTACTATATGTTCAATCAAGTCATCTAGTAGAGGAAATTTCAAAAAAGAAACTGGTCTGAATAAGAAACATTCAAAAAAGAAACTGGTCTGGTTCTTACTAAATTGTTCATTCAAGCTTTGTAAAGTCTTTGTGTGATGATACCACTGATCTGAATAAGAAACTGGTTTGCACCAAAAATTTTACCGATCAAAAAAAAAAAAAAAAAAACCTCAAAGAATAATAGCAGAGAGAAATGCAAAATGAAACATAAATTTCTGAAAGGGTGGTCTATACACCTTACTTGTATATCAAAATCAAAACAAAACAAATAATAGAACAAAACACAAAAATCTAGAGGAAACGGTGTACTGATGGTGATACCGAAGGCCGCCGATTTTTTTTTTTGACGTTTTCTGCAATTAGACAAATTTAAAGATGACAAAATAAATGTGCGAAGATAAATACTCTGGTGCCGGTATATGCAGAGGTTATCTGTCGTATGCTTGATAACATGCGTACTGGTTTCGTGGCCGTCGGTATCACAATAATATTAAGAAGATCTACGGAGGAGTTAAAGACAAGCTAAAGATTGGAAGAGCTACAAGAAAGAAAGTTGATTCATAACTCACAAAGCTCATCTTGTCTGCCAAGCTTCTTCAGTTCTTCACAGCGAGTCTCATAACTAAGTGGCTACCTAGAACTAGAAGGCTAGAAGAAAGAACAGTTGTTAGGTTTGGAAAATGGGCCGCTCAACAATGATTCAATTAATGGGCTGTTTCTAAAATAGGGGTGGCTAAAAAAAACGGCTGGCCTAGTAGTGTTTTTTCGGATTGGTTTGGCCCGTTTGGGGGAGGGGGGCACCCCAAGGACCTTCCGAGTTCCGTCGATGTTCACAACCGTCTTAGTCCGGTTAACCGAAGTTACCAAAATTGCGGCACTTTGACCCTTAGCCAAGGGCAGTTTTTTAAGTGTCGTTTATGGTTTTTCAAATTTTTGTCAGCACAGAGACAGTTGGTAACTATGGTTCACCTGCCGACAGATACTATATTTTTTGCTAAAGGGTTCCCATATTTTATTAGAGCAAAATAGCACGAAAAACAAAATGCAAGCATAGCACACTAGTCAGGTCTAGTGTGCCACTAGAAATCGAAAAATTGTCCGTGGCCATTACAACGTAAAAAATAAACTCAGGCCAAGCCCATTAGAACCTATAATAGTAATGGTCTGGCCAATTGAACATCAACTAGAAAAATCTGGACGTCCATCAAAGGAATCTGTCTGGTCAGCGTCCAAGGTCTTGACCATTA